>QVNW01002481.1:0-16470 GCA_014825475.1 Pseudomyrmex flavicornis
AAACAAAGAGAAAAATGCGACATTTCTGTTTTATATATGTTTCAAGGAAGAAAGTTGGAGAAATGTCTCATATTCGAGCAACTGTAGCGCGTCAATACCGAACGGGAACGCGCGAGAAATTTTTGAAACAATGGCGAATACTGTTTCTTTACTTCGCTGCTCAACCAATGCAACAATGCAAGGCCGGCGTGCACGTGTACATACGACATGTTATTACTCAGAGTCAATTGTATACCGTTGCGTATACAATTCAATCAAGTTTGTTATGGCTTGGCGCCTCATAAATAATCATGAGACCTATGATCGGTCTCTGGATATTGTTAGGCGCAATCTTGCGATTGTTTTTTTTTACAAACTCGCCAAGATAATAAACCGTTGTGCGAAATTAATTAATTCATCACATCAGTACGTTGATTTATTTTGCATTTTTTGAATCTCTCTTTTTTTCGAACTGTTTTTTCTTTATATCTCTTTTTATTTGTCTCGAACTTTTTTTTTTCACTCGACTCTTGCAATTTTTACAAATCGTTGCAGCCTCGTCGGCGCTTCCGCGAAAACCAGAAGAAAAGCACAAAAAAAAAGAAAAAAAAAAAGATCGAGAAGGTTTGTGTTACGAATTTAATCGTCGTGTCCTGAAACCCGCCGCGCATCCTGTCACGCCAAGACGAGATTAAGGCCTTACTAATTATTTAACACAATCGTACCGGAATAATTATTACCCCCTGGCCGGGAATTCTATCCTCCCCTCTTCCCTCTTTTCTTCTCGGTTTTTTAGCCGCGGCATTATTCTGTTAATTTCAATAGAAAATTGCGGGGAATCTTTGTACGTTTTAGCGCTAATGTATTCAGCTCGAAGCGAAGCTTAACATAAATTTACATGCGGTTAATTACCGTCTGGCGCAATTTGCGCGCGCGCAAGGATACAGCGAGACACCTTTGTACCTTATGATCCGCGGAGAATCGGAATATGACGGTCTTTTTGCACCAAGAGAAGAAACCGGGATAAAACAATTTTGTCGTGATTTTCTGCTCCGGACGGTCATGGTATGTGTGTGTATACAATGATATATTACATTGCAATTGGCATGAGACGTACTTTCGCGAGCGAGAAGAAAGAGAGCGCGCGCATTAAAATCGTGTTTAAAGTCGTGTTTTAAATTAAAATATGTGTTCGGAATTAAAAAAAAAAATTGATCGCGATTGGAGACAGGAAGGAAAGTAAAACATACCAGAAGCGCACTCGCGGATTAACGTGCGCGCGATATCGCGTCGCAAACCTTCGACACTCGTCGTTCGGGACGCACGTCGTGTGCAACGAACTTAATTAACTGAACGCGCGTGAGCCGTATCGGGCGACTGGCTTTTTTTATTTTCCGAATGGAACCGTGAGAGATGTACGAACTCGCGCTCTTTTATAATAACCATAATCTCCGACAAATCCAGTGGTTCTCATAGCGGAAGATGCGGGCTGGTTTGCCGGAAGTACGACGACCTCCTGCAAGTTGGCTGCCGCGAGAAGAAGCCCTCCGTGGTCACGAACATTAGAAATTAGCGGCACGAAGCTCGGCTTAGCCGAGATGAAGAATTTGTTTGACGATCCCAGAACGCGTTCGGAGAAGTCACGCGGAAACGCGTCGCGCGCACGACCGAACTCGTCGGTGAAAAAAAAAAAGAAAAAAAAAGAATTCTTTTTCGTCGTGCAAATCGAGTCAGAAATGCGGCGAAGCGTTTCGAGTAATTTTTGAGCAAAAAGTATCTCCGAATAATGATGACGATGTCAGAAACCTGCGTTTAATTGACGGCTGGTGCCTATTAAAAAAAAAAAACTTATCGGCACAACGTACGATAAAGAGCGGCAACCGAATCGTACGTAGAAACCGAACGGAATCTCTGGTTTCTTCGGCTAACGCGTGATTCAATTCAGAGAAGCCCGGCTCGTGTCTCTTTTTTCTCGATAGTCAATGTAAATTAACGTCTCGTCGAATCCGAGTGTCGACGAACGGATTTGAATTACAGCGAACAGTTTCGAGAGAAATTTTTTTCGCCGCGAGGTCGTTCATCCCAAATATACAACGCTCGTTCTTTGGTTTATTTGTGATAATTTAAAGAGTATGTATGTACACACACGATATTCAAAGAATCATCTCGCTAGAAACTTGTCTTCTTGTTCCAGAGAAATCTTCGTCGCGCGTTGCCCACCGGAAATAGAAACGGAATAGGCAGTCTTTGTCTGCTCGTTTCGGGAGGTGTCGAAAAGAGTTCTTCAAAATTGTGTTTCTTTAAGCGTCCAGATAAAAGAGACATCTCTTTTATCTGGACGTTTAAAGAGACACAATTTTTACAAAAAGATTTTGTAACATTAGCTCATACAGGTTCTTTGTTCGCTCGCATTAATTTGCCGCAGAGTTTGAACATGTTTTTAATACACAATAGTAGTATTTCAATAGTGAATTATAACGCAACGAGGAAAACAGAGTTTGACGATGTCGCCGAGATGCGGCGGTTGCTCTCGCGCAGGCCATTGCGAGATATTACACATTATGCAATTTGTGCACACGACTTGGAGTGGCACAACCGGTTTCCGTAATGGCCCGGTATAAATTTCGGTGAAGTGTCTAAGCCGCATTGCTTATTAGGATTCTCGCAATTATGCCGATACGCGACAGTCGGTTATTACATACTGTTGCAAAGTACTGTCCGTGGGATCTCTCGTCGCGGTGCATTTACTGCCGAGTAAATCCTGGGTTATCAGCGGCGGAATCACAGACTTGACGTCCGTGATAAAGTTTCTCACGTTCCGCGTTTGACAGCTGAAATTTAGGGCCGCACTCGCGTACTTGCTGACATACTTGCTAACAAACTATACATGCACGTATACGTGTTAAAATTGTGTTAAATAAAAAAATCATTATTTATTTTTTAGGAAATCATAAACTTGTTTTTTTCGTCACTTCTTGCCTGTGGCTTCTAGTGGCGGATGTCATAGCCATCCAGTGTGTCATTGGGATAGAATCTCTAGCGCTTTCAAATCTGACCGTAGACATCGTAAAACGACGACCTGATAGACGGGAAATCCGATTTCTCGGATTTCCCGTTTCGAAGCTAAACATGTTACATAATCCTGAACTTCACTGGGTGGGATGAAAAGCCTTTAAACATGTATCTGATGTGAAATCGTTTATCTGAAAGAGATTCACAGCGGTGTCTTCGACGACGTTTAAAACGTAAGCCTTTTACGTACGCAAGACATGCACATACGTATTTTACATTAAATGTTTGTGAAAAACTCGAAGTTATGTTAAATAATGTAACGATTTTTCTTTTTAAACAAGTTACTTGTATGTAAAACTTTAATTTTCGAGAAAAAATATTTTTTTAAGATTAATACAGAACGATATAAAACTCTGCACGCGATTTCACACGTCTCTTCACTCGCATAGGTTTGTTTGCACAATTTCTGCACTTTCAAGAGAAAATATAAAAACTCATTGCACGAAGTGCAATTACGAAATTATTAATTTGCTATCTAATTAAGCGAGCGCATAATCCACGCCGTTATTATTACGAACGATCGCACGCGATTTCTTTTGAAGCGTTCAATCGAGCGCGGCATCATCATGCGATCACTCGACGGAACTTTTAACCGTGTTAACATTTGCCCGATGATGCACAGGTGAGAGAACACGGAGAACAAATTTTCGTCGAACGGATCGCTTTCACCGAACGCGCAAATCTAAAGTTGCAATAATAATCAAACTCGTTCGATGAAAACGCGCAGCGCTTTGCAACCGGCTGGCCTTGACTTTCACGCGAAACCTTTCAACTCTGCCTTCAGCTCCCGAGACCCGTTTGAAGGTCGGCACGCTGTTAGATATTTTTCCATTTCTTTTATCTCGATCGACTAACGGTACGTACACCGCGTTGTATAAGCAAATTGAGTAATCGAACGTCATATACGCGATCAAGAAGACACGGAGACCAAAAGAAAGTTTTTTTTTCGTCTGTTTAGAATGTGATCTGCATGATCTGCAATTACATTGATATTACGTGCATATAGTTATATCTGTTTTGTTTTTTTTTCTATTCGCATTCGTTGAGATGGTGGTTTTGTTTTGTCTTTAAATGGAAAAGGGCTTTCTTTTGTGGCAAATTGAACATATTTTAATCGTGTAATATCTATTGACACATAATAACACTGTTACTTTTTGGCACAAGAGCCTACGAGGAGAGAAGAAAGAGAATAATAATAATATATATTTTAATATAAAAATTGATGGAAAATATCGTCTTGAAAACAATTGGAATACAGGTCAAGACGAAGGAGGAAGTTACTTCGCGATAGTATGTTCACCGCTTCCGCTATAAATCAGAAATATTATTCGACGTACGTCGAGTAATTACGTAACTCGCATTCCTCGGTTCTAATTAATTTACGGGTAACAGTCGCGCGCGTTAGATACGCTCGTAAAGTACAATGATCTTCGCTTTCTTAAACAGACGGGCTCTTTTTCGCGATGAAAACCGCGGCACGATTTGACGAGTCGGGAGATTTGTTTAATTGGAACTCGCGAAGATTCACGGTAGATTCTCAAGCGGATAAAACTCACGTCTTTGTTACATCTCGACTGCGTGCGATCGCACGCGGAAAAAAGAGGTTTGCTAAAATTACAGAAAGATTACTACATTAGCAAATTTTTCTTGCTGGCTTTGTGATAGCATCATTTGTTTTTCCCGCAATGGTTACTACGCGCGGTTATTGTTTGTATTTATTCATAATCGATCCTCGCGGCTTTCCTTCGCGTTTCCCACGCGGCTTCACAACTTTTTTGTATACACGCTAAAGCGTGTCCGCAAAAGAAAATAACTTCTCGAAAAAATCAACGATTGCGATTCGGTCCGCGACTAAAGCACGTCGATCATCGGTGGTTCTCTCTCACATACCGGGTGCTTCTCGTTCCGTAGCGAAAGTCCCGAGCGATTTCGCGGCATTGGCACCACGAATATATATGCTGATGTTTGCCACTTCCGGAACGGATGCTTCGCGTCGATGCCTTGTACGGACAGCGAGATTACGACGTCGAAATATATCGTCAAAAATTCTACTTCTTTTACGATTTCAATGAACTTCGTCGATGGGATCGCGAATTTCTCTCGTCGTTAAGCGCGACGATCGGTCGTTTCTCTATTAGACACTTAGCTGATGTCGATTGTCGACGAGCACCTCTTCACATTCACGTTATTCAAATCTTGAAATTGAAATTTGCAGAAAATATTCTATGCGCGACGAATGAATGTGTGTAAAACAAAAAAAATTCGGCGACGATTGTCAACAGTACGGTTCTTCTCTCGCGAATAAGAAACGTCGTTTACCCGGTAATTCCACCGTGAATCGAGGACGACCACGTAGTGAATATCGGCTGCGAGAAAAAGAGGGTGCGATCCGGTCTCACGGAAACGTGCCTTAAGTAGGGCAGAGGTACCTTGACTTACGGGAGAAAGGTCTTGATGCTCAAGTTCATCGGCCTTTACAGCCGGTGATGGACAAAGCCAGCCTCGCTGAACACGTTAACTTTGTATATCGCTCGTTTTAGATCTTACGTGGATGAAATACGTGATGTTCTCTCTGGATAACAACCTCTGGCAACGTGCCGTTGCATTCTTCTTCGCGTTGCATTTTTTCCTGTCTAAAAAGAGATCTTAATTTAAATGTACGCACATTGTTTTAACACAAAAACATTTTATAAGATTATTAACTTTGATAAGTGAATAAGTGACTTCGAATGATTATCGAGCGTAAAATCGCGTGTCCTAAAAATTGAACGCGCGGTAATCGTACGATAATCAAAAACGACCGTAATCATACGCGTCGATTTCCGCAACAACGCCATGCAATATAACTATAACTACGTACTATAACTATAATTATGCAAACTGTGCACGCGCGTTATATGTTGAAAGATCTCGGGTCTTCTTTCGCGAGCACGACAGCGAGTTGTGTTATTAATTATATGTAGCATATCTCTGAGAGATTCACAATGATGTAACGCGGGCAGTAAGTGGTGTGATATATTTCCCTGATATATATCCCACACACAGTTTCGAAATGCCATGTGTGCACCTAACGATTTTCAAGAAACTTTCGACTGAACTTTCGACACTCTATTTGTTTTTTGTTTTTTTTTTCCGCTTCAACTGGCCGTAAGTTTCGTAATGGTAACTGGTCTATCTGACCCCGATGCAACGCATCAGCATAATTTCGTCTTTCCCCGGTACTTTGCATAAATCTATAAACCGCTTTGCGAAAGATTTTGCCCATAGAAAGTGGTCGTTGCACTCGAAGAAGAAATTTTGCGTGACCAGGTTTTCTTCGAGAGCCTTACGCTTCGGCACTTTTAACAGCCGTCGGCAAAGAGAGCCATTTCGCTCAACCGGCGAATTTTTTACGCGACCGCATCTCGTGCCTTCATTTGTAACATGTACTTGGCTGTTATGTATTTCACGGAGGAAACTTATATTTATCTAAGAGAGATAAGTGAAATATTAACTTATCTCTCTTTCTCTTTCTTACTGCGAATGTGTTATATTAGTTAATGTCGTTTATTAGTTATGCGCATTATGCATGTGTGCTAGTAAGTACTTCGTACGTTATTAACTTTAAGTAACTATTTAATTTTGTAGTTTTACAAGAGGTGCAATAATGAAGTATAACGGGCGAGATTAGAGGATACAGACATTTATTCTAAGCACTACAAGAATAGAATATTAACAGGACGGAACTAATTCGTAGCTAACTCTAACGCGTTTCATTTGCATATTTCAGGTCAGCATATACCACCTCAATAATTATCAAGACCCGTAAGTATTCGGGCATGACAATCTTACGAATCATTCTACTAACACGATTACAAAAATTAGTAATTTTGTTTCTCATTAATTAAAGCCACGCTTGACACAAATTATACTTGCCGTTACTTTATTGCAATTAACGCTATTTTTTCATTTATATCGCTTTCTTTTATGTATAAGAAATTTCCCAAAATTTTCGCATTGCACGGATTTTAAATTCAATTGCTATCTAAGTAAATTATTTTACATATTAATATAAGACGTAAAAAGCGAAGAAGAAAACAAAACATTAGTTTGATTGAAGATTTTGCTGCAATAAGAAATGTATATTTTTTGCGAGGACAATCGATGATCCATGATGTAAATCTGACAAAAATAAATTTCTGGAATTTTAAAATAGATGACAAATACAGGTCATCGATATATAATCTTCAATGTTTAATACCGCAATTTCTTACAAAAAGAACTGCAAAAAATAACAGACATAGATAATATAGATAAATCGCACAATTTCTATCGACAATGTATGTCAACTATCTATCTATGTTTTCCACTGTGAGAAGACTAAGTCCAAATCTAACATCCACATGCATATATATGTTTCTCTGAATGCGAACACATGTACATATCGCTCTTAATTGGCGACTTCAATCATTTCGCTAACTTGGCGATTACACGGTCGATGAGAAATATCTTGTGCACGGCAACATCTCGAAGCCAGACCTTAATCGCGGAAATTAATAGTCGCCGGAACGATTAAACGCTCGCGAGCGCGCGATGAGCTAATTATACTTTCATGCACGACCTGCTTTCCAAAACGCGGTTTCGTTCGATAACGTAAAAAAAGATTAATCCGTAAAGTGTGCAATCATCGAACACAGTGTCACATATATTAATCTACTTAAATAAGATATTTATATAATCCGCTTGACGGGGAAATCTCACGCTTGTGCGGTTGGCATAAGCTCTCGCGAGAAAATATGTATCGATTCCTGCCTGAGCTGCGAGTAACTATTTGGCGCGAGGATTCAACTCGAACACACGACGTAATCCGTTATGTTGCGAGTAAACGCACTTTAATCAGTGCATCGTGATGCGCAAGAAGAATTTTATAGAATTGCATAATTTTTTGAATACGCTCGGAAATGCGGAAAGATTCGTTATTTGATGAGAAACTCTACAAACTCTAAGAAAATCTTTTGAGATTATGAAGCCATTTTATATGAAAATATGCAAAAGAAAATTAAATCGCAATTGACGGACACTCGTCTAGTTATAAATAATTGATGATAATTCGAGCAATTTATTGAAACACGTATGTCACAATCAGCTGCAAGGCTGAGTTTTCGTTATTTACCTGCGAGAGTATACAGAAAAAAGTGAATTATCATTATACTAAATTGCACGCACATGCATCTTCGCAGGTTCTCAGGTTAAGGACGACAAGAAATATCATAACGGTTTCCGTGTATGATGTTCGCAAAACAAAATGATTTCGTAGAACACTTCAGTGATGCGAAAGACACTCAAGAATATATTGACAATGCGTCTTTTATTAGAGAAACGAAGCTATAGTTACATACATTAAGAAATGGACCTATATATACATACCGGCTGTCCAAATTTAAAATTAAATTTAATTAAAATATGTTGTTTAAAAACAACATCACTTTCGTAACTTATACATATTGACAATACTTCGTCGGTCTACCACCAAAAAGCGCATTTTCTCTCTGGATTCATTGGCTTTTCCACAGAGCAGTTATAAACCGCGGAGAATTCAGGAAAATTCGAAAGACTGCCGCGAACCATGATTTCATTTAGAGAATAAATGTTTTCTATATAATCCTCTAAAGTTTTCGGCGGAATATATTCGCACTGCATCTAAAACAAAAGAAGATAATATTACTACTACCACTACTTTCTACTCTGTCCATATAATTTTATCGGCTTGTAGGTAAAAGACATTTCTGCACATCTCGTATATCCGTAACACTTTATTAATTGCTTACCTGAGCATAAGTTATAAAAAACATCTGATCATTGTTATATTGCTCCAGTCCCTGCAACCGCCACTCATAATTGTGTCTCGCTTTTCTTTTCTTGTACGCGTAATATGCAGCTGCAACAGCCGCGGAGGTAATGATGTTTTTTTTAAGTAACTCTTCTCTGTTCACCTAAAAACATTCGACAATATATAAAACATAAAAAATTTATAGGAAATTAAATAGAATTTTTTACTGTGGAAAAATTGTGACGTTCACTTACGTAAGTGTTATGTTCTAATCCCGGAAATGGATATTTACTGTACTGGTCAATGAAACATTGCGTTATTTCCGAATCATTGATAGGTAGTGACAACACTGATAAGATTTTGTTGTACCCGTAAAACCTATCAACTGGAAACAAACAATATATTACACTATATCACGATATTTTTCATCGACAAAAACTAAAAAAATACTTACTATTGTCAATGAAAGCCTTATACATGTTATATCTAATATCAAATCCAAATGATCCGTAGTTCATAAATCTAATAGAAAATGTAATTTTAAAATTTCTTTTTACAAAAGAATTCTTGTCGTTAAATGTTGATAAGTAAGAATACTTACTTAAAACGATTTCTGTCATATACAGGAGGTTGTAGCACCCACGACGTGGCTGGAATAACTACATACAAAAAAAGTATATGACTAAATTACATTAATAATAAAAAGTTTAAATTTCTATATCACTTTCTCTTAACAATGTAAAACTTTTACCAATTTGACGTGAATCTACATTGTAGTAAGACTCTACTGAAGTCAGGTCAATTTCCGAGCTATTATACACAAAAATAAGAGTATACTATGAAGTTCTTAATTTCGAATATAACAGTGTTAATATGCTTTACATTATGTGTAATATATATTACTTATTTAGAAACAATAGTGTAAAAAGACTTACTCCAAAATGATGCTACTTGTTTTTAACATACTCAGCATTTTCTTTCTCTGAAATAGAAGTATATTTATGACAGTGTCGAGATAGTTCGTGCTGACATCCACCTAAAATTCACGTTACAATTTTTTAGAAAGTGTTTCTTTTGTAAAAACTCATACAGTAGATTAAATAACAAAAGTGTGTAACAGATTCGTGCATTTTGTTCTATCTTTATCGCGGAAGAACGAGAAAATTTTGAAAAAGTATTACAACTTAGAAATATTTTTATTCTAGAAAGTGTACCTACGTTTTCGTAATATCTGTCAATAGCTTCGTCGCTATCGAAAAAATCGGGCATAACAAATCTGTGTCTTATGTACGCAAATTTCTCAAGAGATGCTTTTTTTGTAGGTTCGTTTATCCAAGAATTTTCTATGTGTTCCATAAGTATATTTTGACTATCTGTGATCATTTCGTTGATCTAAAATGATGTTGTCTTATAATATACACATCTAATTCAAATCATATAGAATACGTATTTGATGTAACTGTATGAGTCTTACGTTGTTTATAGTATTGTGCGATAAGTATTGTTTTACATATTCATGCGAAATAGCACCTATCAAATTGTATTTTGTAGCGCATGTTATCCACCAAGTTCTTTCTTCGAGGCCAGCGATTTGCCTATCGCTCGGTTCCGCTTTTTTAAAATACCAATAAAACGAGGCAATTAACTTCCACATCAAGTAATTAACTGCAATTATAATTATATTATTGATTTGATACATTTCCTCTAATACGTTTTATTATTCTTTTAAATTTAATCATTTGAAAAACTTCTCTTACCAATAATACGAGATGGTGTTCGTTCTAGTAATGGTACCAAATTGGTAAGATAAGTGTACGCTTCCACGTAGAGCTTTTCAGACGGTCCTATCGCGATTCTTTCTGATGCAAAGACGGTTTGAATAGTTTCGAGCCAATCAATCTGTAAATAAAATTCCAATCACCCATCTTGCAATTGTTGGATTATTAGCGAATAATCATCGTAGTCATTTTTTATTGCCAGCTGTGAGCAATAAAACAATTAAATCATCACTTGACACACAATCGGCTATTAATGTCACTTTATAAATGTCATTCGTTTAAAAAAAAATGCAAGAAAAGTACGTAAGAAATGAAAAAAAGTATTTTGACAAGAGCAATATTTAACAATGTTTACACTACATGCATTGCTTTAATATATAATGATTCTCCATACTCACGCTAGCCAGTTCTATCTCGAAGTTTACAATTTCTTCTGCATGTTGAGTAAGAGTTTCTTCATCAACAGTTCCGTACATTTCTTCAATAAGATAAAGTGCAATGGTTGTGATAAGATATATGTACGGTAATTTTCCTGTTTCATTTCCGTTAAGTTGAAGCATGTAATCTCGCGGGTAAAAAAACTCAGGATGATTAATCTAAGAACAACGTAATTTTCGTAAAGTTACCCCAGCTTTGATCTGTACCGAAATATTCGTAATATTTGCAAAATCTGTGTTTGCGTCTTTATTTGCAAATGTAATTGCTTTGTTACTTCAATTACTCTTGTACAAATACGATAAGAACATGCACACAATATGTGATAACAAATGTGTTAGTAAATATATTTTATTTCGTAATATGTTTTGCGTGCACAAATATACGTACAAGAATAACGTTACTATTAGAGCTCTGGATATCCGATACTACTCGCATACTAAAAAGGCCGTTCTCAAATCCCATTTTATGTAAATTATTAATAACAACTTGCCAAGATAAATGTCTATCGTCCCAATTGCGATAAGGCATAAGTAGTGGCCACTCGACGTACTTATATAAAATGGCGCTGTAGTTAGTCTTTCTGTACGTCGCGTCAATGACATCTGAAAATAAAAAAAAGGATGCGTTTATTTTATTTGTACCTTGCGATTTGTGTTTTGTGTAACATTATTTGTGATAATTATTGTATTTTTTACATTGAAGCGATATATACCGTTAGTCAAACACTGCGCATATATTTGTTTCGCAGATGTTATTTATACTATTAATATACTAATATACACTATTACATTTGTACTAATTGTAAAACTGCATTACTTCGAAGTTGTTTCTTTGATATTTGTTCAGCGATTTCTGTGAACATAGAAACATATGAATTTGGCCGATTCAATTGGGTCTCTTGCAACCATCCGCCACAAGCAAATTTGTAAAAATTGTCGCAAGGATCAACCGTGCGGTTTAATCGAGCTATAATCTCTGAAGCTAAATAAAAAATAGATCTATTAATAGTAAAACGTATAGGAAAAGATATCAAAGCAAAATTCTAAAAGTGTATGTATACATATGTAAATACTTCGCAAACATATACCTGTTTTTAAACATCGATTACTTGCGCATGTCAAATTATACTGCATTGATATATCGTGGTAATTTAGCACTGCGCCGAATATAACATACGCGTACGTTACAGCTATCAGAAAAACTCTGCTAAAATACGAAACCAAAAATATATAATTAATACAAATATAGAAACACTTGTGTATGCAATTGTAAAGTTGTTAAAATAAATACAATACTAATAATAGTAATATTTATTCTTACATAAAGAAACGGTGCGTTTCCATAGCGTGAGAAAGTTGTAACAGAAAATAATTGAATCGTCACTGATTCTGTTTGACTGTGTGTTCGCTATTTCAGAAGGTCACTAATGAACTGCCGTCACAAAAGAAAACAAGAACGGTTGAGTTAAAATCGTCTCGTAAAAAGTGTTTAAATAAAGTTATAAAAAAATAAAAAGAAGACCGTTACTTATACGTTTACTTGAATAATTTACTTACATATATGTAACAAGTGATATTCAAATGTCGTACAGTAAGGGCGCATTTGATACGCAAGTATCTACATGAAATTTGAAATCAACGTGACACGTATAATGAACAGTAGTAATAGTCGTGTTTCTTGCAAAAAAGTCATGTAAATTTTTTAAAGGTCATGTAAAGTATTTAAATCTAGAATATTTACTTATAACAATATTCTTATATCATTAACCTTTTCCAACTCTTAGCACAGTGCTTTTCAGCTACCGAACCATTGCGCGGGCTATGCCTGACTAATCCTGTTTGTGTGTTGGGATAAAGGCGCGATACACCGTTCCCCTACATGATGTTTATAGCAACCACGAGTTATACTCGTGTTGATCATGTGATTTTGAAATAACATCACTCTCGTAAGTTTCAACTTCTCTGTATGATTCGTTGTATAGAAAGAAACTCGATAAAGTATGGCGCGCGCGCGCACACACACACACACACACACACACACACACACACACACACAAAGGATTACTTACATTAATTTCGAAAATTTATATGTTATATAATTTATATGTTATAGCGATAATTAAGAAGTAAAAATATCCTTAAAATTGTCATCATGAGCTTTCGGAAGGATTACGTATCATATCCTGTCTGCATCGTAATTGATTATTTGTTTCGGAGTTCATTATAAATATACGATATATTTCGATATATGTCGAGTAAATTAATTTTAATCAAGTTATTCTAATGCTCAAAAAGAATAAAATACAACTGCATAAAATGTTTTGACCATAATGCTAATAGAGAAAGACTTTAGTTTTATATGACATATCTGTCATATAATATTAAAAGAAAGACAAATTGTAATTAAAACTACTAAAAGATATATGACATACACTCATATCGTTACTAATTTGTGCTAATTATTACATATGTCACTGTTGTGGCACAATCTTAGTTTTTGTTATTGACTTGCAAAATATACAAAAGAAAATGATTTATCAGTATATATAATTGCAACAAAATAATTTTGTAGGACGCCTGATGCGAAAAACACTCAAAGATATATTGTCAATGCGTCTTTTATTAGAGAAGCGAAGCTATATTACATTTAAATATAAATATATACATTTAAATATAAATATACCAAGTATAAAGATGAAAATATATGTACATACGTGGTTGTCAGACTTTTAAATTAAGTTAAATTACAATAAATTGTTTAAAAAAGAACATCACGTGTTTACAATTTTGCAGCTGCATTAATAACATTTTACTTCGTCGATCTATTACCAAAAAGCGCATTTTCTCTTTGGATTCATTGGTTTTTTCACAGGGCAGTTGTAAGCCGCGGAGAATTCAGGAAAGTTTGAAAGACTGCCGCGAACCCTAATTTCATTTGGAGCATGAACGTTCTCTCTACGTTCCTCTAACATTTCTGGCGGAATCTTTTCGCAAAGCATCTAAAACAAAAGAATATAATATTACTACTATTTATTACTTTCTATTCTGTCCATAATAATAATTTCATTGGTTTGTAGTTGAAAGACATTACTGCACATCTCGTATATTCGTAACACTTAATTACTTACTTGAGCATAAGTTAGAAAAAACATCTGCTCATCGCTATACTGCTCCAGATCTGGCAACCGCCATTCGTGATTGCGCAGCCTCGCTTTTCTGTCTTTAAACGCGTAATATGCAGCTGCAACTGCCACGGAGTCGGCGATGTTTTCTTTAAGTGTCACTACTCCGTTTACCTGAGAACATTTGACTATTTCTATAGCATAAAAAATGTACAAAAAAATTGAAACTTTTTTTACAGAGAAAAACTTGAGATGTTTATTAAATATAAAAAACAATCAAAAATTTGTAGCCAATACTGTTGTCGTATGTGACCGTGTGATTTACTTACGAAAGCGTTAATATGTTCTAATCCCGGAAATGGATATTTACTGTACTGGCGAATGAAACATTGCGTAATTTTCGAATCATTGATAGTTAGTCGTGACAACAATGAAGAGGCTTTGCTGTCTTCATTGAACGTAACATCTGCAAACAATATGTTACATTATATTACGATATGTCTCATCGATAAAAACTAGAAAAGTACTTACTGTTTTCATCAAAAGCGTGATAAAAGTGTTGTCCAATAATAACTCCAAGAGCTCCGTAATTCATAAATCTAATAAGAAAATGTAATTTTTAAACTTTTTTTCGAAAGACATTCTTGTCGAAAACCGTTAAAGGAAAGGGTACTTACGGAAGACGATTTCTGTTATATGTTAGAGTTTCTAATATGGTGGCTGGAATGACTACATACAAAAAGTGACAAATTAGATTAATAAAATAAAACTGGAAAGTTAAAATTTCTTATCATTTCTATATCACTTATTCTTAACAATGTAAAACTTTTACCAATTTTACGTAGACCTGGATTGTAGTAATTAGATTGCACTGAAGTCAGGTCAATATTCTGTCTATTACACAAAAATAAGAGTATGAAGTTCTTAATCTAGCTATAACATTTTTAGTATGTTTTTCATTATGTTTAATATATAATATATATTTAGAAACAATAGTGTAAAAAGACTTACTCAAAAATGTTATCGAGTGTTCTCAGCGAGCTTATCATTTTTTTTCTCTCGAATAAAACTACATTTATGGCAGTGTCGAGATAATTCCTGCCGACATTCACCTAAAATTTTTGTTACTATTTTTTACAAAGTGTTTTTTTGTAAAGACTCATACAGTAGATTAAATAAATAACAAAAGTGTAACAAATTCGTGCGTTTCTTCTCTTCTTTTATCACGAAAGAATGAGAAAATCTTGAAAAAGCACTACAACTTAGAAATATTATTAATCTAGAAAATGACCTACGTCTTGGTAATATCTGTCAATAGCTTCGTCGTTGTTAACAATATCGGGTGTAACAAATTTACTTCTTATATATGTAAGTTTTTCAAGAGACGCTTTTTTTGTTGGCTCGTCCATCCAAGTGG
Source organism: Pseudomyrmex flavicornis (assembly GCA_014825475.1). Taxonomy (NCBI): domain Eukaryota; kingdom Metazoa; phylum Arthropoda; class Insecta; order Hymenoptera; family Formicidae; genus Pseudomyrmex; species Pseudomyrmex flavicornis. Next base: position 15,615 of record QVNW01002481.1, read on the forward strand.
AATTTTTTATGTGTTCCTTAAGTATATATTGAACATTCGCGAGTATTTCTTTGGTCTAAAACAATTTTGTCTTATAATATACACGTCTAATTCAAATCATATGCAATACGTATTTTATGTAACTGTATGAGTCTTACGTTATCTATAATATCGGGTGATATGTAGTTTTTTACATATTCACGCGAAATAGCAAACTTCAAATTAAATTGAATACACGTTTCCTCTCTATTGTCACTTTCGGTATCGCTCGATTTCGACAGTGCAATAAAACGAGAATAAAACCACTGAATCGAGCTCCATATCATGTAATTATCTGCAATCATAATTATAGTACTGGTTTGATAATGTTTCATTCTTTTAAATTTCACGATTCGGAAAAGTTCTCTTACGAATAATACGAGATGGTGTTCGCTCTATTAACGGTACCAATTTGGTAAGATAATTGTACGCTAGAACGTAGAGCTTTTCAGACGATCCTATCGCGATTCTTTCTGATGCAAAGACGGTTTGAATGGTTTCGAGCCAATCAATCTGTAAATAAAATTCCAATCACTATTTTATTACAATAATAAAATGTATACATTGCATCATACCTTTCCCTTGTTACTGGGATGTTGCTTATCATGTTCCTCTTGCAATTGTTGGATTGTTAGTGGAATATAAACGTTATTAATATTTTTGTAGTCTTCGTATTTCATTGTCAGCTGTGAGCAATAAAACAATCGGCTATAAATGTCTTTTTATAAATGTCATTTGTTTCAAAAAATGTAAGAAGACATACGTAAGACATGAGAAAAAGTATCCTGGCAAGAGCAATATTTAACAATGTTTACACTACATGCATTGCTTTAATATA
>QVNW01002482.1:0-61362 GCA_014825475.1 Pseudomyrmex flavicornis
TACATGACAAATTACGTGTCTCTTTTATATCGTTGCACATACATTTATACGCGAAATAATCGTGCGCAGTAATGTGCGCGATTGTTCTCAGCTCAAAAACTACATTGTCAACATATGTGCGAACCGTTCGAATTTTTGCATACAAGCGACAAAAGATACACAGATATTTGATGCGCGTTTGAAAGAACGCGCAATGATCCGACATAGAGTTATCTCACGTGCATTGTTTGTCCGTCTTCATTCGTCATCATCATTAGCAGCGGTATCGACCATCAGGCGTTGTTTAAACAGTACTTTTTTTCCCGCTGTTACACGCATCGCGCTTACAGAAAATTGTCACTTTTCTATGCGCATAATAAATCACACATCTTTAAACAATAATTTGCGTAGCAAATTTTTAATATCTTCTGCAATCTTTACTGTGCTAATCACATTAGTCTTGCGAACACGCAAACAAAAATAAAAAAGTGAGATATGTAGGAATAAAAATGTGATAATCGAATAGTAATTGTATAGTTTTACGTATATGTGTGTGCGCGCTGCGATAACAACTGCATCACAATTCTCTTATAATAATTGCATCACACGAATCTGTATTATAACAAATGCATTCTCTCTCTTCATCGTTAAATGAATATTGTATAGAGAAAAATATTTGCTCGGCCGTTAAGAAGTTTTTTCTAATCTAATTCGCATGACCTTCTACAAGTACAAAGAAAACGCGAAAATGGAGATAAACATGTTTAAAACAACTTCATGCATTATACAGTTTACCGTCTGCCGCCTTAGCGCGATTTTCTCGTTGAATATAGTTCAATATATATTTGCGATATTAGGCTCTTTAAACGTAAAAACTGCTGCATTGTTTGGCGTGTATGAATAATCGGGCGAGAAATTACGCGCTCACGCACACTACTTCACGTACAAAATTATCTCTCTTTTCTTTTGTCTAATATATATATATTATATTGTTTGCAAATTATCATGAGTGTATTATCATCAAATAAGTATCATCATTATGTGCTCGCAAAAAACAAATAATGTCATTAAACACGAGATTTCCGAGTTTTTTTTCTTTAAATCTTGGAAAACTCGTGTCGGGAAACTCGATAAGTATGTGCAACATCGTCTCTTTGCAGCTGAGCCGAGTATGTGATTGTGTGTGTGTGTTTCGCTACTTCTCCCGCGATATATTGACACAGGTGTCGAAACAAAGATCTAAAATGTGTTCGTTTTATTATTGAGCGTATATGTATTTCGAGTATGTAGCAAGTATAGACACAGGTGATATAGTTAGGATAAATTCCTAGCGAAGAGAAGAGACCGAGCGCGATTATTCCTTAAAAGGAGAAATCGCGCCATCTGATCATACGAATATAAAGAGACTCTTAATTAGGAGAAGCGTACACACATTCTTTCGCAAATTGAGTATATAAAGAATAAATATCAGGTCGGAAAGTGGTTACGCTCGGCGCGCAACATAAGGCTCGGCCTTATTGAATACAAACATTGCTTCATATTGACATTTCTATCTCGATTGCACTGCGATATTTATTGAATTTTATGTTCGCTACGTATATTATCGCGGCGAATTTTTTCCCCGAGTGTAACGCACTATGATCACCGCGATAAAGATATATTACTATGTACGCACACTTTACTATGTCGCACTTGCTGCTGATACATATGCTTTCGCTAAGCTTGAAGATTGGCAAACAGTTTTCTACAAACTACGTAAGCAAATTATGTATAAGGTAAATTATCATAAATTTCTATCTGGTTTATTAAAACGAATTTGCGTATCTGACGGGCGCATCGCGGTATTTAAGTATTTTACGTGATATTATCATCCGTGTGTGACGGAAAAATCAAATCCGTTTCAAGTATGTAATAACTTACATTTTGACATGTTGCTAGACACTCGGCGATATTCAGAGCTTCTCGGAATCCGTGAATGGTAATTACACAAAAATATATCAAAAATATTAATAACATTCTGTAGACTTTTTCAAAAATGTACGCATGTAAATCACCGCTCGAAGTATATTTCTTACAGTTCGTTGAAAAATAGATTTGAACTTTTAAGAGATAAATGTAATGCGCGCGCGCGTATATATATTTCTACTTATTTTCAACTTATTGTTTCGTTTTTTTTTTTTTTTTTTTTTGCTGCAAATCACACACGCACGCGCAATGTTGTAACGACGTTATAAACTTAAAAGAAAACTTGAATAAATGTACAAAGTAAAACTTGCAAACGTATAAGTTAAAAACTCATTTATATGCCGCAGCACAAAATAAGGATAATTATGTTATTTCAAATTTTCACGATATTATTTATCATCCACTATTATTATCCAACACATGAAATAAACACCGCTCGAGTTTTTTTTACAACGTGCATATTTCATGATAAACAATTGCATTGTGTTTCAATAACATACATATAGATGCGAACGGCTCACGTTTGAGTGACATTTTCCGATTAATGTGGTAAAACGCTAAAGTATAACTGCGAAGCTTACGAACATGACGCAAATGAATCCACATTTGAGGAAGCTCCGCGAGTGTTGTTTCAATACATATTACGACGTACCCCTCTCCACGTAAAAGAAAAAGAGAAGGGAAAAAGAGAGAGAGAGAGAGAGAGAAAGAGATATTACACCTTGTGTGTATGTTAATAAAAGATGAGGTTTGCTTTCCTACTTCTTCCCTACTTTTTCTCCGATATAAATCTTCGATTGCTATTAAAAATTTTGTTCGCATATTATATGTATCGTAATTTTAAATTTGACAAATTTCGAATAATATATATATACACATAATAATACATGTCTAAATAACAATTGCACTTTTGCAAGATTTATCATTATACTTTAGTTTTCTTCAGACACACAGGCTGAAATATGATAATGTGACAACATGAAAAATGTGTATGTATTTATCGCCATAAGATACAATAATAAAGCGATAATGTGATTGATGAGCTTGTGTAAGAGGACTTGTTTAACATCTACATCGCACTGAAACATTTAAGTAAATTGTAATCATATTTACTTTTACTTTTTTTTTTTTTTGATAAAACGATCCTTTATTTGGTTACATATATATATATATTTTAACATCAACCTTATATATGTGTATATATATATATATATGCATGTAAAACAGAAAATATACATACTGTGATAAACAAAACCACATGGTTTATTTTTTTTTTAGAAATTATATTACACGTGTGAAAAAGATAAATGTTAAACTTTTTTCAATTATGTAATGCATAATCAGCTACATTCTGAAATTTTCAAGTTGTAAACTTGCCTAATGAATTGTGATCACAATATGGAAGAAACATAAAATACTTTGATGAGGTTATGTTACGTCCCGGTAAACTGCGAATAACAATTTTCCATTTCTTATTTTGAATAATTCGCATTTATGTAGTGGAAGAGAAACACTAAGAAAAATAGTGCGACTCCCAGGATGTTGCAGAATATTGCGAGTTGTACGTCCGTAATCATTTTGCTGTCTGTGACCATTACTGAAAAAGCAAAACAATCTGTTTTAGTTACCGCAGTTCAGAGAGAGAAATCAAATGTATATTTGTTATATCTCTTGCCACATAACATATGCATATGTTTAAATTTGCTATAAGCAATTTTTCCAAAGTAGTTTTATATACTTGGAAAAACACACCTACCTTTCACACAGCTGCGGCCAAACTGCTTCGAGTTGTCAAAACAGCTTGACAGGAATCACGCTGGTTCAATTACGTACTTATTACAGAGACTCCTATCGGAATTTAGACAAAGTAATAAACTGTAAATAAAATCTTTGAGACAGGATCACCTTGTTCTGATTGGATAAATTCTAATATAATCTAATATTAATTAAAGTGTCGACTTCAGCCAACTGATTTTTAATAAAATAAAAACTCTATGTCATATGTAAAAATAATCGCAAAAACGTCAGTCTGTATAGTTTTCTATTTTTTAAAAAAACTTTAAATAAAACAATCTTGTATTTCTCAGTATTTTATATAAATACTTTGTTTTTTCTTTCTCTATTTCACTCTCTTAGACTCACACGCGTGCCAACGCACACAATTATAAAAATTTTATATAAATATAGTGCTTTGATTTTAATATAAAAAACTATTATTGTAAGATGATACGTAACTTTGAAGTTATAATAATTTTGGTTGCTTTTTTAAAGCTGAAAGATCTAATATTCTACTAGGACAAGCAGTTCCAGATGTTTGTACAAGAGGATGTTGGCGAAGTGCAGGATTATCTTTTTCGTTTGCCAATTTAAAATCATGTTTAGATGCTGTTTCACCATACATTTGATCTAAAAAATAAGTAAGAACAGGTTTATAACACATAAAGGAATCACTTTGTGAACAAAAATTAAAAGAAAAGGGAGTAAATCTCCACTACTCACCCTCTATTTGAATGTTATTCTTTCCCGGTATAAGTTGATATCTTTCTAAATATCGCATTGTAGCAAACGACAAATTGGTCCCTTGCATATTACTAACCATAAGATGTTTTAACGATTCTTGCTTATGCAAAGCTATATCAGCCAGTTGTTCGTCGTTCAAATACTTTAATGCCAGCGCTTTCATGTGCATACTCGTGTTTGTTTCGTTTACAATACTGGTAGTTTGTATCATATTTGCTTGGCAATCCAAACGGGGATAAAAAGACGAGTCATAATCCAACCTTTTTGAGAGAAAATATTAATATAAATGTAAAAAATTTCAAAAAACAAACAATTCCAACAATTCTTGGTTTTATTATGAATAAAAATTAATATAGATAGAAAAAACACACATACGACTTGTTAGCATTCGCCTCCTTATGTTCATTGTTTTCAGTTAAACTGATCCCAAGTTTTCGAAGTTGCTCCAACGTGGTTACTTTGACAGTGTTTACTGCTGTTTTGGCTTCCCTATCATGTTCTTGTTCACCTTTGCTGGTTGCTCTAGCGTTATTTTCATCTTTATCATCCATAGCGCCAGAATTTTGCAAAATCTCGTTAACTTGTTCCAAAACATTGTTGTATAAGGTCCAACCAATTTTTGGTGTACGTTTTACACTATCACTCTCGTCATCGCTCGAATATTCTTGCATCTCAACGTGAATACTTGGTTCTGGAGTTGGTGGAGGTCTTTGAACTACTCTAAGATCACCTTCGCTCAGTGTCATACTATCACCTATATCTTTACTTTGTTTAACATTGTGCTCTCTCTCTCTATAGTTTTGATAATAATCTGTCATAGGTAAATAATTCTGCAAGGTATTTTCATGAGCATTCATCTTATCATTGCTCTTTCCCTTATCTATCGCAACATAATTAGGTAAATCGCTAAGTCCAAGCGCCTTACTACAATTTGCACTTTCAACAGGACTACGATTCACATTCATAGATGCGTTCAACATTCTGTCTGCATTTTCTACTTCGTCTATAGTGTTACTTCTTCCTATGTACACTTCTTCGGGCATTTTTCTTTTAGTTAAATCCGAAGCATGACACTGATACATTTTTGAAGATTCTGAAGCATTAGCCATGTTATATAAATCCGACTGTTTTAATATATGTCTCTCCGAATCTCTCACAGAACTTGTATTAAAATTACTACTTTGTTGTTGACTTGAGGACATATTACTTTCCGCAACTTCGACTATATTTTCCAATTGTGCCGCTCCAGGTCTGCAGACAAATGTATTCTTATATCTCATAACAGGCTCGGTTGCATCGTGCACATTTATAGCATTTCTTCTGTCCATTTTATTTTCAACTTCCTTTTTCTCATATCTATCAGCATCTACTAGAAACGGATTATTTTCTACAGTAAACTCAAAACTCGTCATAACACCAATTGAAACCTTTTGTTCCATAAAAGCTTTCTTCGATTGTTGTTCCATTAATGCTGTTTCTGAATTACCTTCTTTATTAAAGCTGTCCAAAACTTTCTTCTCTATAACAGATGTACTCTGCAAACCCATAGGTTTCTTCATACCCTGATTCTGAGATTGTGCAATGGACGAACTAATGGCAGTGTCGTAATGATTTATTGTTGGACATCTAAATACTTGATTTGCAAGAGACTGTGAACAAAGGCACGTTGATTTATTTCTAAGAGTCTCTTCCTGCATTCTTACTAGTCTATCTACTTGAAGTTGCAAAGTCTTAATCTGTTCGCTCTGGTTATTTACAAGTTGCAACAAGGTTCTCACTGTTTCATTATTATCTACATTTGAGCTAGGTGTGGAAAATTGCTGATATCCAATGCATGGTAAATGTTCACTTTTCTGTAGAGCATCTGAAACACCTCCACCAGACAGTTTCTTAGTGTAGTCAGTTACATCACATGGTCCTTTTTGTAGAGAATTGCAAGACAAACGTCTGTTAGTAAAATGTGACAAATCTTCAAAATTGGGAGAATTGTTTGTATCAGAATATTTCAACTGAGTACTCTTCTCATATGTTCTATCATTAACTCTTGTATTCACTACTTCTTTTTGCACATCATATATTTTATCTTGCCTTTGTTTTGCTTGCATGGACACATCTTGAAAATTCGAGTGCAATGCATGACTACAGTTATAGACATTTTTATGTGATGGTGAACCATGAGTTGTACTTGTAGAATTGGTCTCTCCCAAATGATTTTGTTTTCTCCATGTTGCATAAGAATTAGAATTATACGACACAGGAATTGTGGAACTGTGGTTTGCAATATTTTCAGAAGATCTCACTGACAAAGAATTGCTATTTTTGTTGGAAGTTTGTGCTGGTGATTTTTCAAAAATTAAAGATACTTCCGGCACAGTTGGCACTGCAAAATACTATAAACATCTATGATTATTTCTCCAGTAGTTTAATATTGATACATATATGCATATAAACATTTACAAATAATAAATAAAAAGTAAAATATTAGAGAATAAAACTTACATCAAGTTTTGCTATAGGTTTTGGTGTAATTCTTGGTTCAAATTCTTCCTCACCGTCGTAAAATTGATGATGCATTTTAAAAAATCAGTCAATTAAAACTGCATGTTTTGAAGAACTTAACTAACAGTAGATGCTTTATGTTTGGGGAAAGGAATAAAGTTTTTTTTATATGAAATTTTTATATGAACGTGCTTTCAGTCTCTCTTTGTATAACTTTTTAGCACATTTTTAGTTTTCAATTTTTGTGGTTACATCAACACATAAGCTAAAACTTCGTATACAAGTTCCTGACATTTAAACTATTTCGAAAACCGACAAAAGACAAACAAACAAGTCGAAAGCAGAGAAAAGCCAGAAAGCGTCCACAGGTGCATTTTACGTTGTGTCCACGAGCGCCGCGATGTCCACGTTATTTGAACACGAACCACCGAATACAGTTTAGTTGGTTCTGTTCCATGCTACGTGTACGCGCTCTATCGCGACATATCAATTCGACATATCGAGAATCGCGATATCGCGCGCTTCGATACTTTCGGATTGGCGGACAGTTCACGGCTAACGCGCAACGCGAACGGAACTTCGTTCAAATTGTCTCGTATTTCTCGCGACTTATTGTTGTCTCGCGCGCAAATATTGGTCGTACGCGTGTACGTCGTGAAGTATCGGACGTTCGCAGTACGTAATTAATCATCGCGCGATCGCTGATAATGATAATCAAAGTTTGCAAGGTGAAATTTCTCCTCGGTCGCTATGCGCTTCCGCGAAGAGCGCGCGACGAACAAAATGGTCGACGCGAGCAGAACTACATTCGAATTCCCATATTTTTCGCGATTATTATCGTTTCGTGTGCAAATAGTGTAGTGTGTAGTAGTGTGTGTCGTAAATTATCGGACATTCGCAGTGATAATTAGCATCGAGCACTTGATGGCAAATCGACGATGGCAATGCTTTGGTGGTGAAATCGCTGCCGTTCGCGCCAAGGCGGAGTGTAATCAAGTAAGCAATATGTTATCTTTTTATCATTATTTGCTGCTATTAGCATCAAATAACATAAAATTACCGAGCAGTAGTAGCGATACAGTGATGAAAGCACATGTAGAATATATAGTTTTTATTTCACGACATAGATACAACATTGTGCACACTGTGTTATATTCGGGTTCTCGCAAATTTCGACTTTGTCGAAAATTCGGAACACACATACTGTCTCCAAAATTCCGATTTGTCAACTAATGTCAATTTTACACGTAACAGCGCGTTTTCCGGAAATAACATCGATACAATTATTATTATTTAGTGTTGGAAGAAGAAAATAAATTAATTGTGTATCATACACATGTCCTGCAGATAGAATGTAAAATTCATTGATCAACAATGAGTCAAAAATATATCTCTGAAATCTTAAAATAAATATATCTTTTCATATATTTCTCTCTCTCTCTCTCTCTCTCTCAGTTTTATATATTCTTATTGTGCTAGTGGCGGGCAGCTAACAATTTGACATTACGCAAGTACTATTTGTACATCCCTCTCGTATGCGTAGAGGGAAGAATGACAAAAATATAGCGCTCGATAATTATATGTACATATTATTAACACGTGTAGACTATAAATGACCACTTTTCTAGAATATTTTAAATTATATTTTAAATATTGACGCAAAATTTTTGAAATTTTTTACACGAACAATTTTGTATTCAATTCTGCAGTCAAACATTTTCTTCTGATATATCGTTATTACTTACGCATTATAAAAAAAAATTGATTAGTATAATTTTAAAGAATGAATTTTATAGTTTTCTTACGTGTACGCAAAGTAAAATTGAGAGAGCTTACGTGTCTCTCCTGTTGTCACGCTTCAATTTTCTTCAATAACTCTAACGTTTAATCTCTTTGATTGAGTAATAAACAAAAAAGATTCTCTCCTATAGATGTTTAAACTGATATCGAGATAGTAACGATATTACTCGATTGTTTTCAACAATAGCTATTTTATCTGTCTCTGTGTTTATTATATTACTATTAGATCTATTCCCGTTAATTTAATAACTTGAATCAATCGAACTATCGAATAAATATTTTTACGTACACATATATATCTTTACATGTTAATTTCTCAAGTAATACACATGCGCGTATCATTGTACTTTCAAAAACTTACTTTTTACGCGTTAACTTCTCTATCTCCTATTTATTATAAGCGAATCTTAATCTATATCATCGCGTTGCGAGAGTTAAAGAGTGTGTGTTCATTGAAATAAAACTCGTTGCGTATTTCCAGAACTCTTACGCGCGCACGTACGTACATGTGTGTGTCCACCTGCACACGAGCGTGGATTACATTTAAAACAATTATGACTTATTACATACATTACACTGTAACGCACACAAAATTCTTCATTTTACGCACATATTTCTATTAAAGTTTGATAATTTGTTTACTTTAGTAAATTCACGAATACGAGTAAGAGTTTGCACGAGACAAGGTTCAATGGTACTACTAGAATGTAATCATTTAGATCCTAGAATTTTATAAGGACATGACGAAACGTCGAACGTTACCTTATACGCGAAAAAACAATTATGAAATTGATACTTGCATAACTTTCTCGAAAGATAAATACACGATTATAGAGTAGAAGAGAAAAAGAATTAAATCTAAATACTTTTGTGGTCACAAGCCTTAAATTTTAGCAAAATGTTTTTTTTTTTTTTAATATTACGTGCAACTATAATGCGCGACTCAGATCAATTTTCCTTTCTGCGAGTCGTTCGCTCACCGTTGCAAAAATTATCTTTTGAGGTAGACAGGTATATTCCAATAGCTTTTTATAGCTTCAAGTAACGCTAAACCGAAAGATAAACACTTTCACCGACGCAAAATACCACATTACTTTTTAATCCTACGTCTTAGTAGATCACATTCAGAATGCGAAACTCTTAAAAAATTTCTCAATCTGATTTACTTCTCGATCCATGCTACAACTGAAACAACTTATTATTCATGAAGCATTCCCAGCAGCTGTGCATTAAATAACAGAATAACAAGCTAATGGAATATAAAATTAAAATTTGAACCTGTTAGCTTTTTAAATTATGATATTATAAAGCTTAAAAACTGTTTGTCTACATAATATCTGTATAATATCATTCGCTAAAAAAATCAAAAAGTGATTCGTGAATTATTGCGTTGTTATTCTGATGGTCAATCAAATATTAAAATTGCGCGTGCACTGGGTTCGAGCAGCATATCAAAATGTAAATTTTGCACATTTTGCTAAATAGTCTCGAATTTAGTTATATGATTTTACGTACGTTTTATTTTGTAAAAATTATTTCTTACTCCTGAAAATATTTACTGTTTTAAATCTTACTAAGCTAAACTTCACAAGTACATCAATTCTAATATAATTTTTCAATACTATATGTCAACGCGCGCGCACGCAATGCAATTTTAACGTGTATTAGATTATACAGTAACAATATCGCTCTGTGTTATTGTGAACAGAATATGATTTGTATCGACAAATTGTACCGATGTTACATGGTTAAAACATACCTTATCTTTGCGCTTCAGGTACTGTCATTATATACTTCTTATCTGAATTAAAAAGTGTGTATGTGTGTGTGTGTGTGCATCAATAGAAACACGATCTTTGAAAAAGACAAAAAAAAAGCATTCCTATATATTCTTAATCATATTTGCTACTTGTTTGAGTTACATTCAAATTCTGCGTGCAGATCTTAAATAAATGGCAATAATATGAAAACGTAGACGTTGCTGTGTCATAAGAATCATTACTATAAATAAACATCTAAATTTTTCTGATAAACATGATTCAAAAATAAATATGTATATGTATATATATGCATATGTTATTCGTTTTTCATCGAGTTGCAATTAAATTATTGTAATATATTAATACAATACTGCGATACTTTTCTCAATATCTAATTTCCACATAAATTATCGACATGATTTGCGCTTGTCACTTATTGCGACCACGCTATAATTGATTTTGCGTTTTATACTAGAGGCGGATCTTTTTGTTGGTCCATTTCCTCGACCGTAATGTATAGACCTTCTTCCTCGTAAGTCGATTCGTGCTTTGCTAACACTTTCAGTAAAGGCCGCAGCTTCATCCACCATTGATACGTCGGAATGCGATGCCTAAAACATTTTTATTAAGTTAGTGAAAGCAACGTGTTTAAATCTCTCGAGATATTACGACTTGTTGAAAAAGTCAATAGAACGCGTACTCAAAGTCAGTAACTTCGATGAGTTCCGTAAATGGTGTAAATCTATACTGGCGTCTGATAATGCCAAGCATTACTGCGCTGTCCGCCGTTGTAGTGAGCGTTTTTCCATCAGGACTGGTGTATTTTCTCAATTGGTCGCTCAACCACTCCACCGCTTTAGCACCCATTTTTGTACCCAAGTTACGATCGAAAGGCGTTGGCGAGCCACCTTGCTGCATATGACCTAAAAAAAATCAGCAAAAATAGAAGAATAGCATACCAAGTATGTTTCTTCTGCAGCTGAATAAACCCTTTCCTTCTTCACTGAAAAGTCTAAACATAAATTCAGTGTTGTAATTTTCATTGGCGTTCTCGTTCCTGATAATGAGACCTCTTTCAACGCCTTCCGACATCTTCGCAGCCATTGCGATAACATCTTGATGCAAATCTTTGATATTGAACTTCTCCTCGTATATATATGCCGCATCGGCACCGCCGGCTAGACCAGCGACAGTTGCTAAGTATCCACAAAAGCCACCCATTGTTTCGATAATAAATACGCGGCGTTTGGTACCTTGCGCCGACTGTCGAATACGGTCGCAAATCTAATGGCGAAAGTATCAGTTAATACACATAAGCGCTTCTTAAATATAAGATATATCTATACATATATCTCGACGCTTACTTCTGTAATTTCGTTCAAAGCTGTATCACAGCCCAAAGAAAATTCAGTGCCTGGCACATTATTGCTAATAGTCGCTGGGATCATAGCGATAGGAATCCGGAACTCTTCGTATTTGTCTCTTGCATTGAAAAATTTTAGACCGGTTTGATAACCCTGAAGATACAATTATACGTTTCTTTTTTAGCGACGCGCTCTGATCTCCAGACGATCAATGTGCAAAGTTCAGAAAACGTGTTTCACCTCAAATCCACCTATGATGAGCAATGCTTGTATTCCAAATTCTTTGAGTTTCTGAGCAATTTGGGGTAACTGATCGTCTTGTGGCGGTGTACGTTTCGTTCCCAATTTTGCACCACCCTCTGAGACCCATCCGGTAACTGCTGGCCAGTCCATCAACTTTAATCTACCAGCCATGAGGCCCAATACTCCGTCGCAGATACCGTAGACCTGCGTTACATAGAATTAAATGCAACAAAAAATACAAGTGCACTTGCAAATTTCTTGAGATATGTTATAGACAAAAGTGAAACACTACCTTGTCGCCTCGATAAATACAATTTCTCACGAAAGAACGAACCGCCGCGTTCATGCCGCACGATGGTGATCCTATATGCATAACTGCCAGCGTGTAGTTATCCTGCAACAAAACCACAGGTTGTAACAAGATGAAAACCGATACGGCATATCATGCAGCGTGCACGAGACCACTTTTCGTGTATGACGTCGTGTGGTAAATAGCGCACAATGCTTTGTTCCGTTCGCCTATGGAAGCAATTGTACGATAAATTATGATAAATGATATATTTCTAACATAAGACACACAGTCTCTACTCCAAAGCTGGGTTAACTCACTTGTCCGTATAAAGTGTATTGCTATGGAAGGAAAAAGGGTGTCGTTAGGAAAATTACATTCACAGGGACGTTATACATATAATATTTACGAACAGTGTTATACAGTTATATAATATGCTTATATAAAGCTCTTAACAGATTTACCTTCGATAATGCGCGCCCATTAATTTCCTGAAGCAGTATTAAAGCAGCACATATAGTAATTTACATATTATATATTCAGTATTATTATTATTATTTTTTTATTTTATTATATTGCACACACAAAGATTCAAGAGTTTATTAAATACAAAAGTTTATTAATAAAAGTTTATTTTTAGTAATATAATATTCTCTCTATCTATTGCGCGCGAGATATTAACGCTGTGCTAATACTGCATAAAGTATAGAGTTGAGTTTTTGAGTCAAATGAACTTATGGGGTAAACAGAAAATGATTGATACCTTGTTACTGTCGTTTTCTAGGGCAGGAGCTTTCAAACGAGTCAGCTTTTTGTATGTTTCCAAGTTACGTTCAAAACCCCTAAAAAGTATATATATATATATAGATGTATCTTATACTTCACACATACACATCACAGTAACGAATCACTATGTACTCACTTTCCTCGAAGATGCACAGCGAGATCCCATTTCTTATCGGCCATAGCTTGCGCAACAGCTTTTGTACGACGAACACATTCCATCAGTGGTAATCTCACAGCTTGATTTCCGTCTAATGTAACGACACATGCTTCTGTATCAGGTGTTGCCTCCATTAAAGCCATCACAGCTTCGGCTCCCATTCGGCATCCCTGTAATCATTTGCATCATATCGAGAAAGTACATACTACCGTAAACATTTTGCGAGATAAAATAAACGCAAAAATGTATTAAAAATATTAAAATTTCATTATATAAAAATGAAAAAAATAGAAAAATCTTACCAAAACTCTATCAAAAGCTGAGGGATTGCCACCTCTTTGTACATGACCTAACACGGTAATTCTCGTATCCTGCTGTAATTTTTCTACAACTACTTTATGAACTTTTTCTGCGGTAATTGGATCTCCGTTTCTGTCGACAGCTCCCTCAGCCACGATAATAATGTTAAGTCGTTGTCCAGTAAGTCTTTCCTGCAAGGAACGTCGTATAGGAATAAAAAAATTGAATATACCGAAATTAAAAATTAATTTGCTTTACTTTAAAGTAAGTTTAAAAGCAAAAGATAGAACAATAAAATTGAAGAGAGAATAGCGTAAACGCTGAAGAGGATAATGAATATTAATAATTCTAAAATAAATGTTATTTTTAATTTGTTGATTTGTATCAAAAAACATTTTATTTATTAAAACACATCTATTAGAACATACACGTATATAGTGTAATGTACACACACGCACACAACATTAAAAAATTGTAACATTAAAATATCGAATATAGTCAACAGTGGCTTATTGCCTTTTTTGAGGTTTATTATTTTTATCAATTGAAAACTATATAAATTATTAGCTTGCATTTGATTACGTTTATAGTATAATTTTATTTTGTTTTCTTTTACGTGCAAAAGATATTCTGAAGCAAATAACTTTTTATTAAAAGAAAAACAAAATTAAACATGTAACTGAAATAATTGTAACAGTTTGCAACTAAACATAAAAGAACAAAGCGAAAGCCGTAAGCAGTGTATTTTTGCAGGATAAATTAAGTAAAAAATAAATATGAAAAGTAAAAGTAAATGTTTATATCGTAAAAAATAAAAAAAAAAAAATATTATCGAACCTGCAATAATTTTTTGCACAGCTTGTTGGGCCAATCCTGCTCGGGTGGCCATTCAGGGATGAAAACAAAATCAGCTTCGCAAGTCATAGCTGCCACCAGAGCCAGATAACTGTAATAGTATTGTAAAACCTAACTAAACTGTAAAATAACATGTAAACTAGTATTACATGTCATTATTTATCACAATCATGTGAGGTTCAAAGATTGTGCTCGGATCGAAATTTATGGACAAAAATTAATATTATATTTGCAATAAATCTTCGCGCAATAAATGCAAACAGATTCTAAGAAAAAGAAAATAATTAAATTTCATACAAAATCTTTTTGAAGATTATATTGCGAGGTTTTTTAAATAGTGCAAAAAAACACTTATATATATTGGATTTCGATAATAAACTTTGAAGTAACGACTGGTTGAGAAACGTGCCTGTCGCACAGCTCTACAAAGCTCCTCGACCCAGTCACCACTTGTCGGAGATTCGGGAATAAAGGAATAGCAGGCTTCGGTAGACAAACTTGACGCTATTGTCAGGTATCTGAAAGACTCTGGTCATCTAATTATCTTCAGTACCACCGATTGTACTGCCGTCTACGTACATTTAACTCTACATTAATTAATGCGTAACAAATAAGGCATACAAATACAGACTTTCTTCACATTCCGCCTTCGTCATACTTTTCGGAGGAATGTGCATTTTTTTCGTAGCAAAAAACCTGGACATATAAAACTGGACATATAAAACGTCTCTCGTCTATTTAGTCAAGTTAGTAAAAATTAGTAAACAGTAATATGCACAATCTAAAAAATTTGGAAAATCTCTTTAGACGTGCCTGCTCCAATTTTTTACATAATTTTTCGGGCCAGTCAACGGGAGGCGGACACTCTGGGATGAAAACATAGTCGGCCTCCGCTGATAAAGCGCCGACGATAGCCAGATACCTAACCGAAAGTTATTCGTTTATCTATATCATCATCAGTTCGTTTATCTATGAACCCAATTAGTGAACGCGACGTGTATCTCTATTAAAAACGATACTAAGAACGCTGACTTATTAAACTGCATAACATAAAATACGTGTGATGGTTTTCTACATCTTAAAACGTATGCTTGGAAATGCAATAAGATTCGTTTAACAAATATATTTAACAGTAAAAAATTATTCTTTCTTATTCTTTCAAGAACTAGAATAGAAATTATGTGTAATTTAAACTTACCCGCAATGACGACCCATAACTTCCATAATAAATGTTCTTTGATGGGAATAAGCTGTGCTAACAATAGCATCTATACTTTCAATGATACGATGCAACGCGGAGTCGGTACCAATTGTCATGTCTGTACCACAAAAATCGTTATCAATGGAACCTACTAAACCTACGATGTGCAACTGTTTGTTCTTTTCTCTCTGTTCAGCAGTTATGTCCCCTGATAGAAAAAGAAATAACGTCAATTTCAAGAGAAAGAAAATATATCTAAGATACATATAATTGTCAAAATAAAACGGTTCTTTCTATTTACCGGATTCAACAAGTTCCTTTAGTAGATCCGGCCATTCCTCCTTAAAGAGATTGGCACCGGTGAGGGAACCGTCTCCACCGATCACCACTAAATTCGTTATCCCGAGATTGACCAAGTTCTTGGCGGCTGTTCTACGACCAGCACGCTCTCGAAATTCTTTACATCTGGCAGAACCGATTACCGTGCCACCCTAAATCAGGAATGAACCAATATAATATCTTACAGATAAAACAAAAAACAATACAATTTTTTATTGTACAATCCGTACCCTGTGAATGATGCAAGAAACGGATGACCATGTAGCCTCCTCGATATGTTTTCCGCCGTCCACCATGCCTTGATAGCCTTCTCGAATAAAATACACCCTGCACCCGAGATAAATACCCATCCTCACAACTGCTCGTACAGCAGCATTCATTCCTAAGTAGTGACACATCAGAAATATGTTAATTGTCTTTATTTACACACGTTACGTGTGTGGAATTATTGAAGTGTCGGTGAATTATTTTGATACCTTGAGAATCGCCTCCACTGGTGAAAACGGCGATGCCTTTGCCCTTGTGGCTCCCAGGTTTTATAAACCTTTGAGCTGGCGCGTCCTCGGCCATGATTGTGTCGCAATACTGTTTATAACTCTAATTAAAAAAAAAAAACATTAATGTGTAAAGTTGATATCTTTCGATGATTTTTGAAACGATAAATTTTTCTTTCTCTTTCTGATTTATCTCAGCGACGTCTACACTGTCTGTGATGTAACAGTGTCTACACTTTGCTAATATATTTTGTAGTGTATGTGAGAGTGAGAGAGAGAAAGAGAGAGAGAGAGAGAGAGAATAAATAAGGAGAAACATACAAAAACAAAAAATAGCATATCAGAACTTTCTTACACGTTGTGGAAAACGCAAACTCCTAGCATATTCTTCTTCGAGCGTGTCAAATTTGATCTCAAACGAAGAACCACTTGGTAAATTTTGAACCGAATCAAAAGTCGTCCAGAACATCTATACGAGATCGAATTTTCTTCGAATATTTATTATGCTTAAATGTTTTTACTTGTTTAATTAAAGTTATTATTTAGGAAGCACACAAGCTTGCCTCTGGAAATGTCACGGAAAGCTTTAGATTTTGCATACTGATTTTTTTCATTCGATCGGCATCAACTTCCTTCAATACTTCAACGGCAATAGATTTTCTCGACATATCTCTGTGTGCAATATCGTCCGGTGAAGATTTTATTTTATTAGAAATATTGGAATTTTCTTTTGCAGTTTTACATATGGCTGGAGCATCATCTGAATCACTGTCACTTTCTGCATAACTTGAATAACTTTTATTTGTGCAGCGACACCGAACACTTTCATCATCTTTGAACATTTTTGCCATATGTTTGTTTTCGATTATTAAACTAATTTCTTACTTTACTCAATGCAAATTTTAACCTAGATTCAATATGTTTTAGCGCGTGCATATGACAAGCAATACATTTTTTATTCCAAACTCTATTACAAAAGCACAACGAAGTGCGCTGCAAAATAACTTCCGCTATTTCTCGTCAAATTGTTCAAAAATCCGTTTTTTTTACAAAAAGTTCTCACATTTTAATTTTTAATTTGTGTAACGACAAGAATACAAATAAAAACTAGTAAATTACGCTATTAAATAGATATTACATGTTATACTTCAGATAGAAACATAAAATGAAAAATAGACCGTGATAAAAAAAAAACAAAACTTGTGAACGCACAAACTCCATTAAATACAAAGTATATTCGAAGTCTCGTATAGCTGTCAAAGTGGACGTTGCGACACGCGTCCATTCTCCGCAGTCCTCTTCGTTTTAAAATTAAGTAACACGTGCGTGTGTGAGCGAAATTTGGCCGTGTTTCAGAGAAGCGAGAGACATCAACAACTCGTAACAGACCACAGTTACCAAGTTACTGCTGGTTGTGTTTGCGCCGAGCTTTTTTTGTCGACTTGTCATTACAACGACAGATGACACGGTGATCTACTTTAAACGCGTATAACGAGAGGCAATAAACATCGACTCTAAAAATATAGTTGCGGAAAAACAATCGCATCGTACGATTAAGACAATTGTGCGGATCTAAAAGTGTACTTTGCACGTTTTCTTAATTTCTCTTAATTTTCTCCTCGTGACAACAGTGTGATAAGTCGCGAAAGATGCGCAAAATGCAATTGCAAGAGAGACGCAGCAACTGATGCATGTCTCGTGACATGTTTCACGTGAAAAGTGTGCTATCTGGCCAATTAGAGAATCTCTCTATCACACTCTCATTAAATGACAGAAAAATACTATGTGACGAAAATCGATCAAGTTAGACTATGTAGGCCGCAATTTGCATATTTGTTCTGTTATCACTTGCAACATTATGACTTGACAAATTAAATTATTATTGTTCGGTGCAAGAATTAAGCCTTCAATTCTTTAAATTATTGTTCGTGCTATTTACAGCCGTCACGTGAATCGCGTTTCTCTGTCTCTCTTCTGATCGACTATAATCGGTCTGCAAGACGAAGCGAACTGCGTTAATCGTTTCCAACTACCTGCGTAAGGTTAACCTAGAAGCACTGGTCGGAAAATCATTGAATGAGCGTTTACAGCCGCAGTTGGGCGAAATCGTCACTCGAACGTGTCGAATGTGACACAAATCAATTTCGGAGCAACGTTATCAATGATCGACGGAACGGACTTTAACTTAACAGATCAAAATTGACAGTCGCGTGCCAGGTGACAGGCGTCGCTCGAAAATGAATCAATGAACGTCGGTGCGCGGTCGAAACCCATCGTCAAACCGATTATCATAAAACAATGACAAAATCCGAAACTCACCAGAGAAACGTGTAATAAGTAATGACGATGAAAGGTTCCTCTGCTGCCAACAAATGTCAACGTTCCTTTGACCAGCGCTGTCGATCGCCACTGCCCGCTGCAACGACGTTCGGCGGACTGAAGGTGACCTTTGGGTTGGCCCGCGCGTCACCTCCTACCTCGTCGCCGTCGTCATGTCGTCTGAGCCAATCGCAATCGAGCAATCGCACCGAACGACAGTGCGGGCCATTCACGGAACGCATTCGAACGACTTCGAGATCGCGCGCTATGCGACATCGATAGGTTGCTTGCGAGGAAAATTCGAAAGACGGAACGTTTATTCGCGAGCAAAGATTATGTGTAAATAAGGAGCATGAAGAAACCTCATAAGACTTTAACTTTTTGTAATTTGGAAACAAACGATAAAATTTTGTTTCTAGATTGAAAAATGTGAGCTGTAAGTGTCAAATTTTACATTTGAAGCTTACCTGTTGAGAAATCTCCGAATCTTCGAGAGATTGCCAAGACGAATACGTTGAAGATTCTTGACTTTCAAGTGAACTCATGATTGAAGTATCGATTAGGTTCACCTGCATGCGATGATGATATTGAAAAAAAAAGCAATATTTATTTACTTCAAGCCGTACTTGTTTGTCGTTATATTACGTGTGTATACAATATAGAAATAAACATTATCTGGAAGGATTGTTTATTGCAAACGGTAGATTGATCAATGTTGAAGTGTAGCTTTTGTCAAGAGAACAAACAAAAAACAATTAGAAAGAGATAATGTACATTGATCGATTAGTTTCGTCATCGTACACACTCACAGATACACATGTATACAATGTTACACGATCATCATAAAATATTTAAATAACAGAATATCATATACGCTTCTTTCTCTCAGTTCTGTATAAAAACAAATTTCGCAAAATTGAAAAAAAATCTCATTGATTTTTTCATTTATCGTCACATTTCATTTATAAAACAATCATCTTTGAATATTTGATTTGTTATATCCGTGAGTGAAATGTTAACTTTGTAATTTAAAAAACAATTTAAATTTAGTCTTTAATCACTTACAAGTATAAAACCATCGAATATTTCAAAGAACATGTCATTAAAATATCTTCTTGTTTCAATTTTTTTTAATTTTGTGTGTATATATACAAAAAACTTTTTTTTGAAGAAAAGTGAACTTACCTGAAGATAATGCTGGGTAGCAACGTCTCGGGACGTAAGTTACACTTTTAAAATTTCATAAAATTCAAAAAAACCCGCAGTTCGAAGGTGTCTTCAATCGTGCGAATTAAAAACTGACTATATTTCTGTTTCATATATCAACTTTCTTTACCAACTTTTGTATTATGTTCTATTTCTTCTTGAAAAAGAAACACATAAAGAAACCGTTCGAAATACATGAACTCACTTTCTCGCTCGTTCGGAATACTCTGAGAGATACTTTTATATGACTGTCTGAGCGCAAGGCTCAGGTTAAATACGTGCCTCGAGTCTCATATTTGCACCTTTCAGAACGAAGCATGATGGCAGACTGGACGAACATGACGCAATGCTCATCATCTTACGCATAATTTGCTGAGCGAAGTCTAGCAGGCACAAAGATCTCTAATACAACACACGACTTCTAATACGTTCATTTGTATAACAAAAATATACGCCTAACTTAAAATCCATGCCATGCGCTTTATCTCATAAAGGTTTTTTTAGGTTTATTGTTACATTAATAGTTGAACGTTTCTTTCTTCTTTAACAAGGGCAACGTTTCAACAGAAAAAGGAAAAGGTGTAATAACGGAAAGGACATTTCTAGAATTTTTCAGTCGATGCAGCGACTGACATGGGTCTGAAATAACTGCACCGTTTCGTCGCTTTTATAGCTTTATTTACAAACATCACCCCGCCAAATTAGCATCTTTTTCTCTTTGTTAATCCATAATATATTCGATTGAAACGGCATTGATTTATATCAATTGAAAGAGGGATATAGCGGTGAGTGGGGAGGGGAGGGGAGGGAGAATAGATGAAGGGCGAGGTCAGATCAACAGCTAAAAATAGACTACAAGTTCAGAGGAGAACCAAAGAAAAACTTTGTTCTAGAGAAGTTCGCACAATCGAAACACTGAATATTGAGCGATAATGTCAAGGAAAAACAAAAATCAAGCACGGAAAATTGTGATATACTGTGTGCAAACTGGATCGACCAAGCGCAATCATAGTAGTATATTGTTAATCGAACACGAGAAAACTCGTGTTTCCTCGCTAGCTAAACATTGTTAGCCAGTCACGAGTTCTCTCCCACGTTTTGACGAATACTCTCGCTCTTTGCTAAAAATTAACGCTCTCGTATGGATGTCTTTCATTATCTTCCTTCTCTTTTTTTTTTTTTTTTAAATGAAAAAGAGGAGAATTATAATAAAGTTGTTATTGTAATTAATAATAATCTTTGTGTTTGCTCAGTGCTTGTGCAACGTGTCTTTTTCGAGAAAAAAAAATGCGATTTAGAAAAAAAAACTAACCGGGGAACAGGAGTCGATGAATGTTGAAAAATAGCTAATCGACAATGTTAATATAATTATTGTTATCGAAGAGTCGGTATATATTTGCTCGACGAAAACTAAAAGTGGATCGCTACGAGATATTGCATCAAGAAATTTAAACACCTGATGCAATACACCAATATCTCATAAAAACGCCCCACAACTGCACAATCTGATGCAATTGGAACTTTCATACTTTAGTTTTGAAAATAATTTAAATATAGAGAAACAAAGATTGAGAAAAATAAGATGAACTAAAATTTTAACCGGATAAGAACATCTATACGCGGGAGCTCATCTATCGCACAAAAATGTAATCTAACGCGGAGATTCTCAACCTCGTTCCGGACGCGACAAATTCTACGCTCTGTCTGTCTCTCTTTTTCTTTCTTAACTTCAAAGCAAAATCCTTATTCTTTATCGTTCTAAAATTTCAGCATTCGCGATCATTCACTTACTTCTTCCCCGAGCGATTTTCGAGAGTTGTCGCGCAATTCGCAGGTTGAGATTCATTTGGATCTACACGTCCTCTACCTTAGTTGTACGTACGACAAGACCTGCTGGAGGAGTACGGTTACGTGAATTTGCGTGAATGACTGCGGAAACATTTGTTCTTCTTGCGCGCAAGTTTTTGGAATTTTTTCGTTAAAATTATTATTCTCTCTACCTCCGCGTAACGCTTGGCCTTTCTTCTCGTCGCATTAAAATAGTTCGCTACTTTCGTTAGCAAAAACCGTTTTTTTTTTAGGCCTTTCTTGTCAGAGAAGGCACGCGTACATATATACATATGTATGTATATATATATATATCTCGCGTCATTATTTTTTTAACGTATCTTTCTGATGATGTGCACATCCATATATACACGCACACGCATACATAAATGTACGTATGTATGAATATATAGTGTGAAAGTCGTGTATACACACAGTACATGTAGTACATCTAGATATACCATTGACAAGAAAAACGAAAGGATGGGCAGTGGGCGAATGGGGAGGTAAGATGGGGATCAAAGCGGAATGAAAACAGGGCTGTACATCTAATGCAATGATATCCATAATAGCAATCGTGATAAATATCCCTTTTGTTCTTTTTTTTTTTTTTTTTTTAAGTACATGAATCGTCCTCACGCGAACGTCGTCCCACGTCGAGTTTTTATTTTCCTTCTTCTCTTTCTTTCTCTTTCTTTTTTTTCCGCAAAAATCTTTTGTCATTATCGAGTTATTAAGAAATTGATCTCGCATGTTGATGATTATCGAACAAACAAAAACGTTGTTAATAAAATTCCAAAGAAACCGGCAGTAAATTAACGTCGACTTACGTGAAAGCATGTACAAGACAAAAAGCAAAACTTGGTCAATCATCATCTCGTGAATAACATTGTCAGAGTGTTTAACATGTATTTAAAATTTATTCAAAAGATTACCAAAGAGTTTTTCACGATGTTTTTCTACAAAGATGTTAAAAACACTGAATAACTTAAAAATATCGCAGATTGGGGATTTCGAACCCAAGGAAAAGTAGTTCAATCCAATCCACTGAAATCACGTAGTGTTTCGCGACGAAATTTACTTATTATCCAAATCATGATCTCAACTTTTGTCCTCAAACCGTTCCCGCCGCGAAACATCATTATCGTGTGCAAACTATCCCTCGATACGATGGTATCATCGTTAAAAGCAAGATACAGCTGTGGGTTTTTCTCAGACATTTTATCAGAATTTATTATTATTTCGTGTAAACGTTTATAATAATTATAATTTACAATTACGATGGGTTGATGATAAATACAAATAGAACAACGTAATTTGGAGACGGGGAGGAAAGGAGAGTAGAAGGAAAAAAAAGGAAAAGAGAATAGATGGTAGATGGAAAACGATGTGTTTGGACAGATGATGAATGGATGTGATGAGAAGAGAACTGAGAGGATTAGGACGAATAATTGTTCGAAAATTTGTATAAAATTCGCGTTGCCACATCATATTTGGAATGAAGAGACGTGCCGTCGTTGCTGCTCGTGCGATTGTAGACGTATCACGTTCGCGCGCTATGAATACAGAGAATTGATGCTCCAAATAACTTTAGAAACAACTCACGTATGAAATGATCAAATAAAACAAAAGGAACACGAGGAGAGAGAGGAGAGAGATTCGAAGGAAAACTTTTGGAACTCAAGATCGGAGAAACTATATATTGAGAAATTCTTAGGATGGCAATGACAGTGACGATGACAAGAATAATTGATGATATATAAATGATAATAAAAAGTAATGTGTAAGTATGATGCTGATAAAGTATGTAATAATGATGATGTAGATGATGATAACAACAATGATAATTGCTGTCATGATAGTGATAATGATAATAGTAATGTGATAATGATGACAATGCTACTAATGATCATAATGACGATATAGGGATGACAATGAAGACAAAGAGAAAGATGAAGATGGTGATGATGATAATGAATGATGATGATGATGATGATAGATAATGATGATGATGGTGATAATGACGATGACGACGACGATAATGGTGATGGTGATAATGATGTTTCTTCCGACCGAATAAAGTTACTGCCAAGAATATTAAAAAAACATAACATTTATTTTGGAAAATTCACAATATTCAGAAAAATGAGTAGAACACAAACTGTTAACTTTCGGATTTGTTGAATTGAGAATAGGCAGGTAGGATATAAGAGAGAAAGTGAAAGGAAATATACAAGGACGCAAAAAAAAAAAATTGGAATAGGAAAAATATTTTTTGAAGAGAAATAGAAAGAGACAGAGACAGAGAGAAAAGGAAGAATTTAAGAGAAAAAAAACGGTATATTTCGAAAAAAATATTTTTCGACAGAATTCTCGAGAGGAAATGTTACATTCGGAGAAGGCTCACTACGCAAACCCACTCTACATGTATAAATATATGTATGTGTATATATATATATATACACACACACATATATGTATACATTTTATATAGATGACAATAATCTTCACATTTTATCATTTCTGATCGTACACACGCATCTTTTTTCTTTTTGTTTTTGCATAGTTAGCCCTCATTGAACGTTTTCAAAATGGAGAGAAGCAAGGCCAATAATGAAATAATACCTGCACCCTTCTTCACCGTTCAATCCTTCATTCTAAAGTCTTGTGATTGTAAGCGTCGAGGTAGAACAAAATATAAAAACGAGATACAAATAACAAGAAATGAATATGAGACTTATATCAGAAAAAAAATCGTATTTTGTTTCAAATTCAATTCATATACATAAATTATTTTATTTCCTGTTATTTATATCTCATTTTTATTATTACATTCTGAACCTAAAGGCCTCGTGTAGAATAGATATACGTCACAGGTCGCAAGATGTTGCTTCTGTCTATATAGAACTGGCTTGACTTTCACGTCCTGATGACCGTTACGTTCAAAACAAAAACAAATATTTGTGACAAGTTACAAATCTTTAATTTACACACGCTACAATTTCAGATTATTTGAAGAAGAAATTAGGCTGGGAGAAGTCACACACAGTGCGACTGTTCTCTTTGCTCATCACTTCTCCAATTCTGTCTCTCTCTATCGTTTTATTTTCTTCTCCGCAACTGAATGATGCTATTGCGCCCTTTTCCTTTCCCGACGATTTCGGACACTTTTTGTATTGGAACAGACACCAATTTTATACATCGAGAAATAGCAATACGGTAACGGGGAAACGTCTATAACGTTAGTATGAGAGTGAAAGATCGAATAGAGAGTGCGAGATAAAGTCAAAGGTCCGGATGTCAGGATTAGAGTGTATACAACTTCGTAGTAACGTGTGCAATCTCTACATCTCGATAATTGTAGCAACTCTTTTCATTATCTCTACTTTTTTTCTTTCATTTCACTCTACGATCGCGTAAAACCGAGATACGTGAACGACCGCAACGATAAGCAGCACGGCAAAAAAACATGCTCCGGCCTTTGGTAAGTCCGCGGAGGTAACTGCCAGGTCTCGGTTGTGTCGAAAAGTTTCTTGTAAAATAAAAATAAAAACAGAAAAAAAAATATCGAGTATATTCAATCGCATGCAGCAGCGTAGTAAGGAAAGACGGCGCTCTGATTTCCAGATACAATGATTAAGTATCATCAGGCAGAGTCGCGCAGAGATTCCTAAAAGGAACTTGGTTTTTCAATTTACATTTTTTTCGGCCATTATATCACTTAGATATAATTGAAATAAATATTTATAAACGCGGGATATTTATAAACAGTGGGATCAAATAATGTCTGCTAAAGAGCAATACCGTAGAATATTAAAAATTTTCAAAAGTCAAAATTAATAAATCTGGCTCTTTAGCGCACATTAGTTTTAATGATAAAACTACATATACTCTAGAATGCAGAAACAGTATCCTAACTACAGAAATCGTAGTTTCTTTTTCCAATAGGAGTCTCTCTTACGACTCTGCACAAATTTTAAGTGCACTCTATCAAGTATAATTCCTAATTTTAATAGCGAAGTAAATTACATATGAATTACAGAAAAAAAATACAAATATGTTTATATATTGCATTTGACGTCTCTGTTAAGTCGGAGGCCGGAGCGGTCGTCCGCCCCTTTTTCTCTTACTAACGCTTACTGATTGCATGCGTTGTTGTGATGGTTGTCATATTAAAGAGGAGAAAACAAAAAAAAAAAAAAAAAAAAAAAAAAAAAATAACTTAATGTATTTGTTTTTACTCTCCTTTCTCCTCCTGTGTTCTTCCCTTCGTATAATAATATTTATACCTGCTAGAGATAATGTGAAATTTAATTTAAATGACAACTGGATATAATGTAATAGATTCATGCGTGCGTTCCGTTTTTTGTTTTTTTTTCTCGTTCATTTTGCTTCTCTTGTTGTACCTCCGCGCTATTTCTTTTTGCCTGTACTTTGTATTTTTTCTTTCAGTTTAGCTTTATACTGTCGTTTTTTTGATGGTAAGCAGCGAGCAGATGTTGGGATTAATGACAGTGGGTCGTCCTCTGCATTCCGTGTCTCGTTCCAACGTGATAAAGAGAGAAAGAAAGAGAAAGAAAGAGGGGTGGAGAAGGATCACGGTTTTTTTTTGTTTTTCGAGAAGAAAGATTTAAGGAAAAAGAGGAGACCTGCGCAATTGAAAGGATGAAGAGAAAGAAGGAAACGAGGTACGCGAGGAACGAGAGGACAAGTGGATGGATGGATCTGGGTGAATGGACATGTGGGTGAGCACTTTAGGAGACGATAGAGAATAGGATGTTCTTATAGGTTTAGAAAGGACTTAAGCTTAGGAAGGTTAGTTGTCGCCGGTCTCCTGTGGCTCGTCCCCGTCGCCCTGCGTGTCACTGGTCCACAGAGTGAGGTTGTCGCGTAACAGCTGCATGATCAATGTGGAATCTTTGTAGCTGTCTTCATTAAGTGTATCCAGTTCCGCAATTGCGTCATCGAACGCCTAAAAAAATACATTAAACGTTAGATGTGTTTCATCTTTTTATTTTTGTTTTCTTTATATAAATGTGTGTGTGCTTTTAATATATTATTTTTTAATATTCTAAAAAGAATTTTCTCAATTCTCTACTTTTGTAATTAAAAATAATTATTATTATTTGTAATTTTCAATAGACAAACTTTCAAATAAGTTCATTTACAACTCTCAAAAAAGCGTATTTAATGCTATACACTCACAAATATAACGCAAAACTGTGTGTAAGAGAAATGTTTACACACACACACACAATATTATTTAAATAGTAAAATTACATGTGTATTTATTACGAAGTAATGCAGGATGGTTAGTGTGATACCAGTGGAGACATCAACATATTAATATGTATTAATGTGAGGGATTCAAATAGATGGGTTAAAAAACGGCACAACATTCAAAAATTAATAAATGTCGATGATATAGAATTAGATTTCAGAAACTGGTTATTATAGGATCAGTAACAGTTCATCGTCACACGACAGAAAATATAACACATGGAAAACGCGTCGACTTAATTCACATAACGGCAAATTTATTCAATGAAATGCAAAAACAATTTCAAGCGTAAATCTTTCACAATCCGTCCTCTAACCTGTTTGGCTAGATGACAGGCCCTAGACGGTGAATTAATAATTTCGTAATAAAAAACGGAGAAGTTGAGGGCGAGGCCGAGTCTGATCGGGTGCGTAGGCTGCATTTTCGCCTTCGCAATGTCAAACGCCTCCTGGTACGCCTTCTGTGAATCCTCGACTACCGCTGCAAATGCAAATCAACCTCTATTCAGATTACACCTTCCACGACCTCATTTTTCTTTCACCGTGACCATCGGAGAAATAAATCGTTGTCACGAGCAGAGAAGCGTAAAGAGGGAAAAGGCGAATGAAAGCCGAATAAAAGGAGGGAAAATGCGAGCGAGTTTCAACAATTCCTCTCGCGTCTGTCCTACAAAGACGGCCGCGCGACGTTTTACTCGGAATATTGTCGACCTTGAGTGAACCGAGTCCATAAATTGTCACTATTCGTCCACGACGACGTGACCCGTTGCGATATGCATCTTTGTCCTGAGTCATCGTGCGTGTAAAACGCATAGTCATACTCGATGTTATTGCAAAAAATTTAATATAAGCGGTTTATGTTTCATTGTTCATTTATGTGAATCACACGATTAAACGCGCTTAAATTGTTCTTGATAGTTGCGTATAATATTAGTTACTAAAACATTATCAAACAATAGAGTTCGTGATCTTTTATTGAAAACGATAATTAATTTAAAACGCGAGTGCTGCGTCAATTTTCCGTTGCACGTTTCAAATTAGCGAACTAAAATATACCGATGTTACCGTAGAGCAGAAGTGAGTAGGAAATCGTTAAAACGAGTTCGCGTAAATACGGTTTTTGTCACCACTGTGCACCATCACAACCATCACTGTCACTGAGCTCCACGGAATCGCTGGAAACAATTAATCGTCGGATTAGTGTACCTGTTTTGCCAGTTGACAGGCCTTGTCTGGAGAGTTGAGAATCTCGTAATAGAAGACTGAGAAGTTGAGAGCGAGACCTAGCCTGATGGGGTGGGTAGGCTGCATCTTCGACTTGCTGATTTCGAACGCGTCCTGGTACGCCTTTTGGCTGTCTTCTACCACAGCTGGATATTACGTGGATCATCATCATGCATGTTTGTCATGTTTGCGCGAACTAACACGCTTCGAGAATGCTTAGTCTATTAAATTAGTTTAAGAGCTACTTAGAACTTTGATTACTGCATAGATTCATCGAGTACAAAAAGAAACATGCTTACATTACGAATTTTACAATTTATTTATTAATGTGCAAATTCTCGATCAATATTTTTTACTTTATTGTAATTAATTTTTTAATTAATTTATTACTTTGCTGTATTCAAGTTCTACGTAACTCAAGTGCTCTTAAACGCTACTAAGGCAAATTTCTTCAAAATAAAAAGAAAACAAATATTAATGTTTTATTAAAATTACGTATTGTGTGTATCGCAATACCATATATGACTTCAATATTTCAGTAGCATAGTAACATTTAAGAGCTCATTTTCATACCTGACGAATACTATATTCGTATTCGTTCCAGAGTTGGCCATTTGTCTTCACCTAAACTTATCTTAAAGTAAACACGAATAATCGAAATTCCTTAGATTTCTTCAAATTTACATAATTTATATATAATTTTATTTTATAAACTTTCGTGATAACTTTCTTAAATATGAATAGCAGAATCTTTCGCATTTTATTATTTTTTCTTTGATTATTTGAAATAAAGTTTGATTACTTTTTCAAATTTTTCGAAGTAAAAATTTTTTTTATCAATATACTCTATAAGTAATATCAATCGTAAAATACTTATTTTTTTTTAATAAAATTATTTTGCAGACATTATCGTGACTGAAATTTGTGTTTCGGTTTCACTTCCAAAAGACACAGTCGACTTTCACTGTGAACGAGTGCGACTGACTCCACGTAAAAGCTTATAGGGATCCGCCCATACGTTCAAAACGAAGCATCTGCCAATGCAACTGCACCGCATAGAAATGCTTACAGACGTTTTCTGTTCAAAAGAAGCTTATTGAACAGAACGGATTTGCGTCCAAGCGGATGCAGTTGCATCGATCACACAATGAGAACACGATCGAAGCAAAAACATTTCTTTATTGTCAAACTTTTGACAATTTCTTTTTCAAACACATGGCTATATTGTAATATAAATTTTATAAAACTGTAAATTAATAGTTAGATTTTAAATTATCCGTCACACGAAGTTGTTTTTATCGACAATTTACTATCCGGTATTTTTCGTGTCCTTTGTTCTTGCTTCGATCCATCTTCAAAGGATCGATGGTGACAAAAATTTTCATATAACAAAAAGAGAGACAAATTAGAGAATACATACTATTTCTAGTTTCACCGGTGGCAACTTCTGCGAGATACCTATAGTAGTCACCCTTCATCTTAAGATAGAATACTTTACTCTCGGCGTTGCTAGCCTTAGGGATCAGGTACTTATCCAGGAGTCCCTGTAAAAACACAAATACAAACAACAAATCAATATTGTAGTTAATAATGAAGGAAATCAAAAGATTTATAAATGGTGATAAAAACAAGATAACAATTTTAAGGAAAAACTAATCTTTTTCAAACTGATTAAAATAAAAAATACAATGCGTACAATTCTTATTAGTTACATATGAAAAAAACGTTTACAAAACACTTGCGAAATTAAATTAATTGTTAATTTCAGATAATAAAAGATCTCTGATACAGTAATATAAATCAATCTCAGGCGCCGCATAGAATTGAATTGATGTGCA
The DNA here is from genome assembly GCA_014825475.1 of Pseudomyrmex flavicornis. Lineage (NCBI taxonomy): Eukaryota > Metazoa > Arthropoda > Insecta > Hymenoptera > Formicidae > Pseudomyrmex > Pseudomyrmex flavicornis. Next base: position 30,246 of record QVNW01002482.1, read on the forward strand.
ATATCGTTTACATTAGTCAATGATTAAAATGACAAGAGAGAAAGAGAAAGAAAGTCGTCGTTACCACATACACATTCATATAAGTATTCCGATTGATTCCACCGATGACATATGGGCAGCGTTTGGCCAACCAACTTGACAACTTTGAAACTCGCATGCAAATAGTTCGACGATATTTATTGCGTCATAACAAGACCAGTATAAACTTATCGTGCCAGCAATGGCGAAACGATGAAAATTTTGGCACGATTAAAAATTTTTGACATTAATTATTAGGTAACGAAGAGCAAAATAAAATATTCAAGAATAGTCGAAGTTTTTTAAATCCTTATTGTCACGCAGTTTCGAAATGAACGAAATAATGAAAACCTTCTCTTATCACCCGAACGATACGGATCTCAAAAAAGAGAGATTTTGATAGGCGCTGACGCGTCATTGTAAATTATACCGCGTAATCGCGCGAATGCGCGTTGCAACAAAGAAGAAAAGTAGTCGCGCTCGTGCGTTCAATTTTAATGATTCCGCGCACATGCCGAAGTTCGTCAAATCTTTTGTTTTATTACATCCATATCTTGTTTAAATCTTTTTTGAGTTATTATTGTTCTCTTCAATAGATTTTTAGCCTATATACATTTTGAAGTGAGATGCTCTGATGGTTTTTCTCATCTTCTTTTACCGCGCTCAAAATTTATCTCAGTTTGTGGTTTTTCTTATAAACCACAAACAAGAGCAGTCTGCGCGCGAGATTTACGTCAAGATGCGATACTACAACGGTGCCAGGCTTATCATGGGTGACGTGCGTAGAAGCACAGAACAGAAACAATTTCAATCACTCGGCTATTGCGTTTCAAGTTGAAACCTTGCTCCAGTTTCGCCGTTGAAACTCTCCCGATAACTGCAGCTCAAATCTAGCTCTTTTCTTCACGCTTTTCCTCTCTGTCCTTTTACACCACCCGGTTGTTCATTTTCGAGAGAAAATTTCATCGAATATCCAACATTTACACTCACAGAAAAAATATAATCGTTCTCTTCGAAATCTGTGTCAGTCGCGATGAAAAATTGCATTCAGCACTCAGATTGTATTTTTCGAGAACAAAAATACATTTATATTATTTATTTACCAAACCCGAGAGAAAGAGAAAACATTTTGTCATTTAAATTGATTAAAACTATAGTTTTGCGAAAAACTTGAAACAAATTACAAATTTTGTAATAGCGGATAAAATAAAATTAATAGCGTTCTTTTTCTCTGAATTAAACAAGAGAGAAAATGTAGCTAATTTTTCCGAGCGCAGATTTAATTCTCTTCAAGAAAAGGCTCTCATTACGAGGCGGAACGTGCCATTTCCGGCGGCCCGTCTGAGCAGGCGTGCCCGTTTCCTCTTCCGTTTCCGTTTATTTCCGAATACTGGAAAATATCGCTCGCGTAACGAAAACGGAGATCGAGTGAAATCTCGAGATGAGCGATGCAAAATGCATCGGACGAATCAAAATCGAGGTTAATGAGTTTTGCACATCCAGCCTTTAAATATGACGAAGTTTAAAAACCCACACTTTAATGCAGACTTCTTTCACATCGCGTATCAAAGGCACAAAAAGTTAAAAACTTTGTACGACTTCTTCTTATTAAAAAAAAAAAAGTTTTAATTAAAAAATTTAATGCAACAAAACAATCAAAGCAATAAACTTATTTTTTAAATGGAAAAACGAATATTTTTATGTTAGACCTTGTAAGAAGTATAAAATATATTTAAGTCGCTCGCGACTTAACGAAGAGACGATATGAAGATCGCAAGAGAGTAGCTTCGCAATAGACTCGCGTGAAATCCAATACGAAGGATGATCTTCACCCTTCAGAGATCCTGAGCAAGGAAGCGCGCGTGTGCAAGAAGCACCGGAAGATTTGTCAACTAACGTAAGACGATCCAGGTACGGAAGAGAAACGAGTATTGCTTGCAAACGGGTTTTCGATGCTCAAGGTGCGAGACACTCGACAAGATCTACTTTGTAACTTAACGTGTTGACACGTCTACTACGAATTATTCTCCTCTAGTACCGAACCAATCTTTTTATTTTATTAAAAATCTTAATTGTTTTAACTTGTTAAAACTTTAGCAATTATTTTTTTTTCAAGAAAAAATTTTTTTTCTATTGCGATATAAAACAACGCCAATGATTTCAAACATAATAAAATGAGTATTTCCGCAGAGATAATTTTCTCGCGTTTTCATTATCGCGTCATTAGTTAACGACGCAGTAACAACTCGGTAATTATCTATGCGTAGACGCTGGTTAAAGCTGCTAGCACACCTTCGACAAATGTCTTTTGATAAAACAATTGTTAGAAAGCGCGGATCTTAGCGATAATGATGTTGATTGATCTCAGCATTAAAAAAAAAAAAAAAAACGGTTCTTCAAAATTAATAACTTTTTTTTACACAGTTGTCAAAATATTTGCCAATATGAAAAATATGAAACAGTTTCATCCTCGCGTGAGAACAAACTTGTTTATTCGAAGTAGTAATTATATAAAAACGGTTGTTTATCGATTCCGATCAATCGCAGTTCTCGGAACGCTATTCTGCTTCAGCTGCTACTCTCTCGACAGCATATAATCTTTCCCGACACCTTTTCCGGAGTTCATTACTATGTATGGAGACAGGAAACATTACGACGGTTGCATCGGCGTGAAAAAGGAAAACGGAATGCACTACAACTACTGTTTCTTCAAGCGCATTCTTTCAAAAGAAAAAAACACAAGACTCATCGATACAAAAAGCTTGACAAATTACATCTTTCGCGATCTTCTCTATATTGATCAAAACAACATTTATCTCGATAAATTATTTCGGAATGTAAAATATGAATTTTTATTGCTGATTTAAATAAGAAATCCGTGTGAAATGCTTGCAATATGCGACCGAGACATTGTCATTAATGGATCGTTTATCGTACTAGTATCAAATCACGCAAAAGCTATGCGATAGCTCAAAGCGAAAAGTCCGCCCAAACGTTGCGTTCATCATCAAGACCACAGAGTCGACTCAATTAACCTTATTACGGTTTAATCACGAGCGCGATAGTCAATATCGTCCGATAATAACTCCCCCGACAACTGCGTGTCACTTGGTAGCAAATACGTCACACTGACTCCGATAAATATGCAATATAAATACATATAAAAATATTCAAAATATTGTCGACGAAATGTAAGTTATATACCACGTGAAAAAGAAAACAAAATAATGTATAAGAACTATTGAAAATTATATTATCAAATAATTGCTAGAAATAACTTGAAATGAATTAAAAAAAAAAAAAAAATCTTTCTGTTCTTGCTGTGAAGAACAAAAACATTAACCTACGTAAAAGATTTAACAATAGCGTTAATAAAAGTTATTAAAAATAAAAATTGTTAATAGCTTCGAAGATGTAATAAAACTTGAAAAAATACAGCAAAATAACCGAGGCATGTCTACTTCCGCGCGAGTTAAAGGACTGTCATTCAGTTTCCGCGAAAACACTTGTTCAAATGTGTTTACTTCTCTGAGCGAACACAATATTCAATACCGTTTTTATTTTATTTTCCACGTGTGGCTTTTTCTCCCATATTTCAATACCGACTTTTATCTTTTATCGTTTACCGTCGTCGCTTTTGTGATCTAGAGCAAACTTCGATCAATAGCGACACCAATCGACACAATAGCCTGACCGCTGAGAAAATATGCGAATTGCGCACATACATCATTATGATGGAAAAAACAAGAATAGAGATCGAAACGAAGACAAGAATAAAAACATCTGAATTTCATTTTCTTTCTTTTTTTTTTTCTTAATAAGCTCGTTCTCTTTTTCTTCTTTCTTTTTCCAGAATGCTCACACATTTCATACAAAAGTAAATATAATTAGATATGCATTCGTTTGACCGATGATCAAACACGTTATTTGTTATTATAATACGTAAGTAAATAACTGCGACATTTTTAAAAATACTAAAAAGTAGGACTGCTTGCTTACCAATACGTCGTAGCAAATTTCACGAAGTTCCTTCTCTACTTTTTCTCGATATTCTTTTGCCATCTGCTGTTTGCGTTCGGAACCTTCGGTCTTCTGCTCAATAGAAGAAATTACTCGCCACGAGCTACGTCTCGCACCTACGACATTCTTGTACGCCACCGAGAGCAAATTCCTCTCCTCGTTTGACAACTCGACTCCCGTCTCGGTAACCGCCTTCATCGCGGACGCCATGTCGTCGTACCTCTCTGCCTGCTCAGCAAGCTTCGCTCGCTGAACCAATTCTTCTTTGTCAACAGACATTGTTGCTGAAATCAGAGGAGAAAGTTTTTTTTTTTTTTTTTATTTTACGATGAAACGCCATTTATATAAAAAAGATATAAAAAAACTTATTCACAGAAATATTCTTCTCTCTTTCGCTTTTTCGATATGTGTATTCTAAAAAAAATAAACGTGACATTTTTCTTTTCACGCACGAGACAATAAGAAAAGAAGATGCCTAGGTCATAGAGGTCGTTATACCGAACAAGAGACTCCCGTTGAGATCGACATCAAAGATGCAACACGCGACGACACAAAAGCTTGGCCATCGAGCACGTTTCAATGTCGCCAGGTTTCCTTTTATCATCACGTGTCTCAGAAGATAGAAAGAGAAAGAGAAAGAGAAAGAGAAAGAGGAAAGAGGAAAGAGAAAAGAGAAAAGAGAAAAGAGAGAAGAGAGAGAGAGAGAGAGAGGGAGGGAAATTAAGAAGATACGTCTCATGCTGTGACACGTTTAGAAGTTAGACACGATCCAATAACCAAGTTTGCGTACATCCGAAATGTGGCTGACCTTGTTCAACCAGGCCATATGATTTTGACACATTTTGCCAAAGACGATTCTTTTTCTTTTGCACAACGTGCACGTGACAAAGTCGTTCACGTGTTGCGAAAAGTATTACATATGGATATCAGGAAGCGCCGCCGTAAAACAGGAGCGATTTAAATTCTTAAAATAACAATTTTATTTACAGAATAAAATATTACAAAGGCGTGTTAAACAATGTCGAAAATTCTCAAGCTGTAAAATTCATTGAATTTCGCTCACGTTACTTAGAAGCAAAAAAAAAAAGCAAACTGATGTTGCAACAACGCGTTTTCGAACTGGCCAGCTGCCACAGTCTCCTTTTCCCCACTTCGTTCTACCTGACAAAAATGTTCAGGTAGGATTTTCCCCGACAATGAAGAGGAAAAAACCAGTTCTCTCTTAACTTCACAGAAGAAGTTTCCACGCACATTTATATCCGTTTTTTTTTTATTTTTTTAAAATGCATTATTAGTGTACGCGATCGCCTCTACGTACACACACGTGACTCGATAACTATCGCGTTATCAGAAGTTACAAAGACTACAAGACCGTGTAAAAAAACTGTACATACATATACCTACGCGAACTTTATCGCGACAAATCCTATTTTCGCGGAAAATCGCAAATCTGTTTTCTCTCTCCGATGTCTAGTTATACACAAAAGCGAGAGTATCGCTTTGCAATGAAGGGATTTGAATCTCCCTTTGAGTATTTATCGATCGAAATCGCGCGGAAACTCGTTACCTAACGAAACGCATTACGTAAGATCTATACGATCCTTCGGAGCTTCGGATCCGTTTATTTATTGTTAATGGTGATGATATTTCTCTGATAAGCGACGCTTCATTGCTAATTATTCGTGATAGACGGATTTATCATCAGTCTCTCTGTGACTTCGCTAATGACTATGAACACAAAAGGTTTTTTTTTTTACTCTCGACAAGGCGCGTGAACTTTTTCTCGCTTTTTTTTTTTTTTTTTTATGTTTACGCAATTAAGAGAGTAACACATAAATGTCTTTTTAACTTTGCTGCGAATATCGCGACCACCAGGATTATTAATGTAATAAGATTAATCTCAATCTCCATCCTGTCTCTTACCTTCTACGATCAATCGTTTAGCTTTGTCGATTAAGACATCGTCGAAGAACATCGTGGTATGTGCACGCAATGTAACGTTCGTGTAATGAAGAGTAATTTCTTTATCACGTTGCAATCTGTCTTATCCAGAAGCAATGTGGTAAAAAATTCGACGCGCTTAAACTTTTCAAGTAAATAATAAAAAAAAAAAAAAAAAAACCACACAAATATCACATAAGACACGCCTCTCGACTCATAAATCTCACTCCCCAGTAATTCATCATCATTCACGGCAAATTCGAAGCGCGTGGAACTGACAATCTTCGTCGCGAAACTCTCTCCTCTCCTTTCTAATTTTTTTGCTCGAGTTCGCACATCTGCCATTCGGACGGCCGAAAAGAAATCATTCAAACGAGTCGCTGCTGACACGCTCGAGAAACCGACATCCTCCTGCTAGCGTATTATTATGTACTTACATGTGTAAATTCGTAAGTTAGTTCAATCGATTGTCAGTCAACGTCAGTAATAATAAACCGTGAAGAAAAGCATTTTTTCTATTTTTTTTTTTTTTTTTTTTTTTTTTAAAACCAAGTACCGGAAGACGAAATCGCCCTCTTAAAGCGTGACGAAATATTTGAGTTCTTAGTTGAACGTCTACGTGTTAGAGCAACGATATGTCGTAACATGTTCGTTTCACCGAAGTATTACGTCGTTGTAGTACGCGAGAGAGGAAACGACGATGATTCATGCCGTGAAATTGAAAGAACGAATTACATCTCTCGAACGGGGAAGCAAGTCTAGACCGCAGAGTATATCAAACATTAAACCATGTATAACGCACGTGATTCTTTTCTTGGTGCAAAAAAATGACTGAGAAAAGTGATTGTTCCGTAACGTGTTTTCTCGAAAAAAATATTAGAAACAAATTTTCACCGAGATGTTTTTTTCAACAAATGTATTCGTTAAAAAGTTACTAAAAATACCGGAAGACAAAAGTGGTTTTCTTTGAAAAAATGATAAAAGCGCCAACTTTCTCTGAGAATTAATTTTCTTTGAATTAATTTTTAAGCGGAGAGAAGAAGCAACAAAGAAAAAAAAAGAGACTGACGCTCGCTCGCAGATCGCATCAAACGATTTCTTCAGAAAAAGATTTTTGTGGTGTGTGCGCTGCTCTTGTGGGATAATTAAAAATACATCGTAGTGCCTGAGAGGAGACTTCCTCGTAAAAATAGATATTGTAAATAAAATACCTACTTACACGCTCGCGTTGCGAACGAGAGATTCTCGCACAGTATCACATCGTATATAAAAATTTTTCTTCTACAATAAACAGAAATATTGTTCAAGCTTTAAGGAAGAAACAACAGTACATGGTATCCATCGTTAAAGAGAAAGGCGCATGTCACGGAGCGCACACATACATCTACGCGAACAATCTCGTGTAGAACAAGAGGGTATCACATGGCGCGATGATTCATTACTTTAAAAAACTGGTCGATGGCATCGAAAAACTCTGCGAAAGAGCTCTAGAGCTACTTTATATTAACATACATATAGAAAACAATCCATTCTCTTAAAGACTTAATAAAATACGAATTTAAAAAAATTTTATATACAATCACGAGACTGTTCGACATACAGTGATTCATTCTCGTTAATTTATTATTAATGCGGCATGGAATTTTCACATTAACGTGTCTCAATCGAGTTGAGATGTTTACCCTAACGAGCGAGCGATAAATCAACTTGCTTGATATTAAAGTTACTATTCGAACGATGAGTAACAGGTCGAGGTGCAATTGCATCTAATCGCATGTGACGAAGAGCATTTCTTTCTCAGTGAACCGAATAATTGGCGTTAAGGATGAAAGAGTCAGAGAATACCGGAAATAATGTCCGATGTCGTGTCACCTGTCGTGCGCGAGAAGAAAAATGACAGTAAATGTCGCCTGCAATTCTTGACTTTTGTCAACAGCGCGCCGTTTTGCAAGAAAAAAGAAAATTTATATATACAATGGAATTCTTTCGTGATGATCCTCGCGCTCGAAAATGCGTCTCGAACAACTGTGCAAATGCACTGCTCACGTAAAAACGTCGTTTGTAAATTCCTATGAGATCATTTACATCGAGGACGTAAAAATAATTTTTCAAATCCTCCTTTTTATTTCGAGAATTCTAAAATCTATGTAGATTTCACACACAGAGATTAATCGCTGTTTGCTTTTTCTCGTCTTTTCTGTGATTTCCGATTTTCGAAACTTGTTTCGTTTTGACGCGATTAAGAAATTCCTTTATGTATTGTGCGTGATCGCAGATAATAAATTCACAACGGCGCGATAAATTCGGATTAACTTTGACGTCGACGAAGATCGCACACACGAAGTTACCCACGCTCCACATTTAGCGGCAATGAATCGCGCAAATTTATACGAGGTAAAAAGAATTCTATGCCACGAAACAACGGAAAGAAATCCGGTTTCCATTAATAAGCTTCCGGTTTTGTGAGATGTACTCGGAGAACGGAAGAGAGAGGATGGCATTCCGGAAGCACTTTAATTTCTTGCGATACGCAAAACCAATACGAGTTGGTCAAATATCTTAAAAATATTGTTGATAATCTCATAATAGTTTATTATGCTTTATTTATTTTTAGCGTTTTTATACACGTTTTTTAAATAAATGCGATAATACGTTTTTAAATGTTTTATATAAGAAATGTGTTCGCATAAGAACTTTCTTCCATTTTTGCAAATTTTAAATTTACTACCTCTTATTTTAAAGAAATAAAAAACACAAAAATGTACTATCTACTACTGATAAATGCACTATAAATTTAATGAGTTATATATAAGATTCGATTAAAAAAACTTTCTCATTATCGCAGAAAGCACTTGTGGAAAAAAGCAATTTATTACGGGAAAATAAGAATGTTTAAAAAAATAAGGAAGATAATCTTCTATATAGACGATGCAATCAAGGTAAAAGAACTGCAAATTACGCGTGGGAACGCCAGGAACAAATTATAAGATGAATGTACGCGATATATATAAAACGCGCGCGGTTTCTCTCGGGAGGTAAACGATCGCGTTTTTATTATATTCGACAACCTGTAATTTTTATTTCATGCGATGTTTTTTTTGCGACAAACAAAAAAACAAGCGTACGTTTGAAACGATGTGTCGAACTACGAGCGATAAAAAAATATTCTGATCGAGAAGAATAAAACGCATCTTCGAGAAAAGAAATATTAACGCGCGAGGTGATGTTACATGTATTTTACGATTTCTATATTTAATCACGTGCTATCACCTGGCTTTGACGGGACGGTTGCCGAGTCGGCGCTCAACACATTACGTCGACGAGAATGATGTGACATCCGCGTCGCCAAAATATTTCTGTCGCACGGAAGTTTCTCGGATCACGAGATACACCGCAAACTCGTTTCACTTTCACACAAAGATTATCTCGAACACGATACAAATGTTAATTCCGAAATACTATATAAAAACGTATAATCTTGTAGATTATAAGTCTTGTAGATTTGTATCTTTATTTCTCTTTAAACGCACGAGATGAATAATTATAGAAAAAAAAAAAAAAAAAAAAAAAAAAAAAAAAAAAAAAAAAAAAAAAAAACAGCTACTTGAATTAATTTCTGAAATTCTTAGAATTCTTAGCCGCAGTATGACACAGTGTATTTTTCATCGTTTTTTCTTCGGCATAACTGTTATAAATCGATTCTTGATTCTGAAAGTAAATGCACTTTTTTCCATTCCGCCTCGGTGCGGAAAGAATGCGGCTGGCGTCACGCGTGGGGTAAATCGACGCTTTTGCAAGCTTTTATGAATGCCGGCGACCTGGCAACGAGGCTACAATTCCGAGTAAAACCGTCATTGCCATACTCACGCGATCTCGTCCCGATTCATTAATACCAACTGACGGTGTTATAAATTAACTCTTTCTCACGTGCTGATAAAATATATACATATATAGCACATGTATATACATGTATTTATATTAAACACATAACGCATAAATTTAAACAACCGCGCATTACAGCAGATATACACATTAATTGTGAAAAGTATAATTACAAATTATATGTAAATTAATTACATTTATATTATGAACAAGCAATCAAGTGGTCACTAGATAGATTATCAACGAGTCATAATTTTTGAAAACTGAAGTAAACTCTCTCTTCTGAGAAAACTTCGATTTTAAACACAGTAGTACGCGAGAAAACAAGAAGCGACGGTACTATCACCAAAGCGTGACGCGGATAAACGGGATGTACTGATAAAATTGATATCCAAGCACTTGATATCGAGATGTCACCGTGTTTCTCGATATTCACACGCGTGTGAAATGTACACTGCGAAGCAATAATCGATTCTGTGAGAAGGAAAATTGTTTCTTTTTCTCTACGACCGTTTTATTCCGTCTTATCAGCGATAGACAGTGGCTGAAAAAAATTGCACATAGAAAGAAAATTTTTCTCTCTTCTCTCTCTCTCTCTCTGTTTTTGATTCATTGCTCCGCGGTTATTTGCTTATTATAGTTTGCGTATTATAGTTTCATCGACAATTTCGAATATCTGCAACTTGACATTTCCGGAAAAAAAATAAACATGATATTTTAAATTAGTTTTTTATTTAAAATATCGTTTTGTGTCTTTATAAGAAATGCCAACTGATCTTTATCGATGTCAAAATAAATCCGATATTCGGCATAATTGACACGCACACAAAAAACCTGTGCAAATATTTATTTATTTTATTAAAATTCCTTTGAATCAAGTTTTTCTCTCTCTCGTTTTAAAATTGTACTGCATTCCTCGTCGACATCGATTGTCGCTATATGTTACAATAAATATAGTCACATAAAAAATAGAGAGAAGAGAGAAAGAAACATAAAATATCATTAAACTGTTACTATAAATAAACTCAGAAAATAAGAACAGATCTCGCATTTAACAAGATCTCAAGGGTATCGATCATTATTACGATCTAACGAGTTGCTTTCATATATAATAATAGAAAAAAGATGAACAATTATGCACTATTTAATCGATTGATGCAGGATCTACGCGTCGGAGACAACAGGAAGGAAACACACAGGAACAATCTACACAATTAATCGTACAACGATTGAAACAGAATATATATATGCGATCTATCAACAATAATTATTACGTAAGAACGTTTTTTGCGTTTCCATCAAATAAAATCTGAATTAAAAATTGCCCGGCCAAAGTTATTTATTTTAATGTCGAATCTTCGACACTAAAACTTTCGAACGAATATAACAACGCGAAGAACATTTTTAACAGTCTTGCGCTTCTTTAAAAGTTAAACGGAATTTTATCATCGAGATAAAAAAAACTCGGTATAAAATCGTCATAAATGATAACTCGGTCGTTAAAAATACGCCTCGACTATTTGATACTTATTATCAATTTTCCTCGTTTAATATCAGTTATTCTCGATGATAAAAAGAGTACACACTCGGCCGGGAGAAACGTCGCGCGGAGAAGCGTCTCCGAAAAGACATATTTAGCCATGCCGAGAAGCTTTCGTAGGTGGCGAGCGAACGACGTACGTACGCGGCGCTGTCGCGACGAAGGTCGGCGGCGAGAGAGATACGTACCGCGATCGCGCAAAGACGAAGGATATTACTCATCACGTCGTGCCATGCGATTTGAGGTTATGGCCGCGCGTGAGCAGCCATCCCTCTCTTGAAAAGAGGGAGCCAGCCGTAATAGCGCCACGGCGCCTACTTTCACGGGAGCGAGAGCGAATTCCGGGCTGCATTCTCCGACGGTGATGACGCCTTGGCTTGATTATCGCGAGTGCGATCAATCGAGATCAGAGACGGGGCCCGCCTTCTCCCTCTCGCCTCGATTGATTCATCAATCGATCTCACTGAGTAAAAAAAGCCTCAATCACGTACATATGACTCGAACGTGCGAGCAAAATCTTGCATTAAAAAGCGTCAATGCGGAGAAATATAGTATGCGAACGAGCTGTCGTTCTGCGACGCAGTACGACGCCACAAGGATCGATAGCTGGATTCTTTCTCTCTTTCTCTGTCTGGCTCGCTCGCTCGCTCGCTCACTGGCGTGAGGTTCCCACGAGAGCGATGATAAGCGACGAGAACAGAATCGAGAAGCGACCGCCGGCGGCGAGTCGGTCACGCAGGAAGTGATGAGTGCGTGGAAGTGGCCTGACCGACCTGCGCGCTATAGCAGGCGTAGAGAGGCAGCAGCGAGGAGGAACGGAGAGGGCGCAAGAGGTGAACGAGCAAAGAGAGGGACGTAACACGGAGAGAGAGAGACGGAGATGAAAAGAGGAGCACGAAAATGCGACGCAAAACCGCGATTTTTTTCTGCACCTTACCTTATGACTTATAGTTCTTTGTACAATAAATAATGAAGTAAATCCACGTCTGTGCGGGATCCGTGCACCGGCTCTCGCGAGGAAGCGGGCGTACGCGCGCGCGCGGGGGAGGACAAAACCGAGAGAAGGAACTTGCCGCGGCGAAGACGGCGGCGACTGGGTGCGCGTTATCCGGTCTCTTTCGTTTCTTATTTTCTTTCCGATAAGAAAAGACGCGCGAAGACGAATTACTTGAAACGAGAGAGCGTGGAACGCGAGCGAAAAAACTAAGACGCCGGCTCCTTATTCCTCGGTCACACTCTCAGTTGCGATACCACACATCCCTCAACGACCACTCCCGCACAGCGACTGAGCCGGCAACGCCGCTCGTAGAGGGGAACTCGGTTTGCCTCGTGTCAGGGCTCGGTCGCGTCCGAACGCGCTCGGATACGTTCGTAACATCTCGTGCCCGAGTCGAAGTATTGATCGACTCCTCGACCCCGGCATGGCCGTCGCCGATCCTGGGTGGGGCAGCGGAGCGGCGCGCGGCTGTGTCCCGGGATCCCGACGTGCCGCGCCGCACCACGCTACACCACACGACGGCGACACGCGGCGACTCTTCGCATCTTTTTCCTTCCTTTTATCTCTCCGCACTTCGATCCACTTCTCCAACTCGCTCGCTCTTTCGATCGTCCAACTCGCTCACCATCTCGCTTTAAGAGCACCTCAGAACTACCTATTTATTCACCTCTCTTTCTCTCTTCCTTCCTCGTCGTTAGAACTATCCGTCTTCTTCTTCTTCATCCTTCCTCACAACTCTCTCTCTCTCTCTTTTTCTTTCTCTCTCTTTGTCGCTCTCTTACGAAACGTCTGTCACACACGTGTCTCAGTCGATCTTACGTGCTTTTCTTGCCCTACTACTTCGGATCATTTCAAGCCGCACGAAATTTCGTACAAAAAAAAAAAAAAAAAACTTAATAGAGCGCGATCGTTCTCTTTCCTTCTCATCATTTCCCTTGCCGTGCTCTCAACAATTTTCTGCGAAAAATTGCGGCCTACTTATTTTTTTTTTCCCGATCTATTTTTACATCTTATGTCATTGAATTTATAATTAACGAAGATGCCGTTGTTTTTTTGTTGAAAACGTTCTCTTGAGAGAATATCTCACGGTAGTTCGTGATTTAAATTAATCTTAGAAACAGGCGACATTTATGCAGTCGCAATAAGCGGCGCGGACATTAACACAAATTAATCCAATTTACATAGTTATTTAATGTAAAACTATGAATCTTTATGAATTCATCGATCAAAGACTTTATCGGTTCAATGTTCTCCGTATCCACGTGGAAAATTATACGTTGCATATACAAGCGTGTGTCTCGAGTGTGTAACATGGGCAATTTCGGTCGCGCGACACGCTGTCGACGTCGACATCACAGCCACCACGCCGCCGCGTCGTTTGTCGAATCGCGCTGGGTGACATTACGTTCTCGTGAAAATTTAAATGAAGCGCGCGTATTCCCCTCGTTTATTGAAAATCAAAACACCTACGAACAACTACAAAAGCCGTATCGAAAAGCCGTGTCAATGAAACACGTGTACATATGTGTATATATATTATGTACACACACACACACATACAAGGTAACATTATTCATTATCCGCGATGCGCGATCAGTATGCATCGGCGACAAATTCGATCTCACGTCTTCTGGAAAATGCGACGTGCCCGAAACTCGAGTGCAATTACGTTTGTCACGTTCGTGAGACGAATTAAATTAATGTTGGAATAAAAATTACCTCCCCTCCCCTCCCGTTGTGACAATATATCCGGATGTGTATGTAAATTCATATATACATTTCGCGAGATTACTTTCGGAGAATTACACGTGCGCGCTAGATTACGGCCTGATTACGATTATTGATTCCAGCTCGGAGGAATCTCAATGTATTCCATATTTCAATTTGACTGTGTACGTTTCTTTCTTTCTTTCTTTCTAAGAAAGTTTGCTTTTAATTCGGTATTGCTTGAAATTATATGTATTACACATTGTGTGTATATATGTATCCTCTCTCTTCATACAAAATTTAATAATAATTTATACGCGCGCATATTGCACAATTCGCGCTTCGTAATTTTATTCATCGCTGATAAATGTCTAATTGGATTAAAATATACGTTGCTTTTCTCTCGAGAATCATCTCTTTCTCTTTAAAAAGTTTGTGCCTCGTAGTTTTCGTGTTTATTGAAACAGATTTATGAATGCGTTTGCCAGTTTACATTTACAGAAACGAGGAAGAGAGATTTGCCTCGAAAAGAGTCATGAAACATACATGAATTTCTTCTCGAAAGCGTGCAGCATTAAACGCGATGTTGTTTATTTAAATGCGAGCAAATTGCGAGCTATTTATAAATTCATATTGACACTGCAATATTATACTATATAGTTGTTTACTTTGAAATATATATATATATATATATACATACATATATATATACAAGTCATGAATTAAAATTTTATGGCTACGTAGCCTCGCAATTATTTAATACTTAATCAACGTTATCAGATAGTTTGCATGTTTATGTATGCTGTTTTCCGTTTCCATCCAAATAAACTCATGAATTTTGCTCACTGACAAACAAAAGCAATTAATGAATTTTGTTAATTTAAATTCAATTTTCAAAATACTACTCGTAACATTGATCGCTTGAAAAAAAACAAAAATAAAAATTGATTTGATCGTGTACGGAAAAACACGCTTTGCGAAAAAAAAAACTAACGTAGCTACCGTGTGTCAACATTCATAATAAAGTTCGACCCGAACAACGTGTAAATTTTTAATTACGGTAATTCTCGCGACGCTCTCTCGTCTCGCGCTCGACACGTCAGAAGCTACTACTTATCGAAGGCAATGGAAACGCGCAGCGTGAGACTCGTTACTGAAAAACCGCAGATTGATTTAAACGGGGCATGTACACAACGTTGAAGTTGCAAATAGGTGTGCGAACGAGAGCACTTTTGTGTTCTCTCCGCGCGCTCTCTCCCTCTCTTTCGCCCCGTCCGGCACATGCCATTCCGCGAGCTCCGCATCGAATGAATAACTGAAACAATGCGGAGCGAAAGCGACGCGCAGTACCGCCGCGCTCTCGTAACATCGATCGTAAGATTACAATTGGGTTAAAGTCGGTGTCGCTTGTGCCGCCGAGGCGCAATAAGCAAAGGGCTGATTCGTGACAGTAGTGTATACACACTAACTCCTCGAAATGATATCACTTTAATTCCCGAGCGCTTCTAAGTTTTCGAATTACTTTCTTGTTTTCCGAAAAACGTAGTTTTTGATTTACGTCAGTTTATAAGTAACGTACATCTTTACAATTGTAATATTCAAGTCGTTTTCAGTCTGTCGAGATTTGATTAAGACAAAAAAAAAAAAAAAAAATTAGAAACTTCAAAGGTGTCTTTTCCATACATTTACCGCATTACATCTTTCTTTTTTTTTTTCTTTATACTGACGCATAAGCTAGACCGTGAGAAATAAATAAAACGTGGGTATTTGAGGTCAACGCTCGGTTATCTCGCACGGAAAACCGCTGCGTTACGTCACTTTAAGGCAATGAGTGACATTCTAATCTCGAATTTCGGATTATTACAAGATAATTAATTAACGCAGGTTTAGGCACCGAGTATCTCGTTTTGTTTCCAACAGACACGATTGACTTGTTACAGTTGTGTAAAAACGTATTTTTTTCCCCGAAACGATCAATGATAAATGAGACTTTGAATGTCTCGAAAACAATACCGAATAAGCAATAACAGAGTCATCAGGAGATAATACAAAGACTAATGAGGAGTGACGAGAGAGGGAGGGAGGGAATACGAGGGAGATAAAACGCAAAATGCGCGGATGAGGAAAGAGAACGGAGGAACAAGAGCGAAACACAGCGGGGGGTGAAGAATGGCAGGAGCAAGACGCAGCTACGCGAGGTCGCGAGGGAAGAGGCAGAAAACCAGGGGTTGGACCAGGGGATGGCGAGGCAAGCGGAAGATAGGGGGATAGGGTGGCGGTCGGAGGTTGGCGAGGCTGAAATGAAATATTGATCTGCGGAGGCGCGCGCAACCCCTGCAACCGACCCGCCCTTCTACCATTTTCCTGATAACTCACCGTTGTGAACACCGCTGAAATTTTTGCCGATATCGCAAGAACCGCCGATCTTCCCTTAACTCGTTGTAATCGCCACCAATGAAAACCAGCAGCGAACCAGATCGAAATAGCACTGTCGACGAAAAAGTTTTCGACTCATTGAAAAATCTCGAGAAGTTTATCAAACGCAACGCTGCGCATCGAATATCTATTTTTCCAAGACTCAAGATTAGTTCCACAATCTTATCTTATCCGGAATTATACGAATGTATAGGACACGTATCTGTCAATTTACGTGTAGTCATCTGTTTCGACAACGACGCCGGTTAATCTGATATTTCGTGCCTCTCTGATTAGAATCATGTTAAATTATTAATAGTTGTTCACTTTTCCTCGATTTGTATTTTCAATTTCTTTCACGAAAAGACGAAATAGAAAACGTTTTCGCAAAAGTTTGCAATGCAGGGAAAAAAATCAAATGCAAATACGAACGCATACATTAAACTTGTTTTGCACGCGCGATTTTTTTTTGATAACAAATAAAACTATCCAACTTTCTGTTAGAAGAGAAATCCGTGGAGGAATTACGAGATAACGACGTATCGATTCCAGCGAAAAAAATAACAGAATTTCCGCGTTGTCCACGCGCGTAATTTCGCGCGGTGTCAATTAATGTTGCCATCGTTTCTATCCGAACGATCGTCACTGATAAGTTGTATGTATCTCGATCCAATATCTGTCGATACAGCGCGAAAACGCGCGAAGAAATAAAAGCGCGGCTCGAAATAAAAATTCCTGCAACTCGCTGCGTTTATAACAACCGCATAAGGTGATCCGAAGGAAAGAGGATTAAAGAGATTCTCAACGAATCTTCGCTGCGAGTTATTTCGGGATTTCATTGTATCTTTTGCACAGCTCTTTAAGTACTTCGCAAATTTGTGGTATTAATAGATCGTAGGATTCTCGAATCCTTGAATTTCAACAAACTTTCTAACTCGAGAGTATTTATTTCAATGCTAGCTCGCGAAATCCGCGGATTTGCGGAAGTTTCGATATATTTCCCGCGTTCCAAACGTAATACAAATTTCCGCGATGGGAAAATTTCTGGTCGCCGAAGTTGTGAGTTTGAAAACTTATATATATATATATCTTCTCTCGGTTTCGCAAAAGCAAAGACAAGTATCAATATCGGAACGGGCAAATCTCCGAGCGGGATGAATATGCTCGCGCGTGGAGGAAAAAAAAATAGAAATCACCGGGAAGCGGGACGGCCTACCTGTGGAAAAGCTCTACGCGCGTCTCGTGTGAAAAGCGCGCGCTCGCGAGCGTGTTGCGTTTGTGTGCGGGAATGTGCGAGAAGAGAAACTTGCGAGAGTATGCGAACACATCGCCTAACGAAAATCGATAAAGGGTGGTCTTACGAACCAATTTCTGCGGCAATACAGTGTCTCCTTCACGACGTGTCGGCGCGGGAGAAAGAACGGATGAGAGACTTACCTGCAAAAAAGAAATGAGAGAAGCGATGAGTTTAACGCATACATTGAGTCTGGCGCGTTTATCGAGCGAGATTTTTTCGTAATCTACATATTACAGTACGGTATGAACGTTTTTATATCAATTATGTGTAATTAAACGCACATGTTTGACAAAACATGTCGGAACATGTATTTTAAAAATAAAACTTCGTGACGAGAGCAACGAGAGAGAACCAATTTCCGCGCATCGATAAATTTAACGAATAATTCAAGCGATTTGCGATGTCACATCTGGCATTTTAATGGCCATTCTCGACGCGAAATCAGTGTGGGCGAGCCTTTAACGTTACACTCAGAGACCAGCGTTATACACTAGGTTAGTAACAAATAGATCAATATTGGCTCCGTGGTTTGCGTGTGACGCATTGGGCCGCATATGAACTCACTTCCGCCGAACCACCATTCCCTTGTATCGGCGAAATATTTTTGAAGGATGTCATGACCAACTGACTTTTTGGTCAACGGTAAATATTTACATCCTCGCGTACGTGCCAAAGTTTGAGAATTTTGTTTTTACAAAATCGCGTTACTCAATCGATTTTCATTCGCGAAGCGCCGTCGAGCGCGAATTTTCTTCGCGACGACGCCGTCACACGTGCTGCGATTGAACGCGCCCGCCCGCGCGTGTCCCTCGAAGCGAGATCGATACACACGCGTAGTAATAGTAAACAGGACACATCCGGTAGACGGACTGGAGTTACTTTTTTTTTTTCTTTCATTCGCGATCCGCGGGGTGAAGCCGCGTGTTTGCTTTTAATTGGCAAGCGGCCGCAAAAATCGGTCCGTCGTCGTGTCGATTCGCGTCAAAGAACAACTTGAATGTGCTTTTCTCGCGAGGTCGCGATGCGAGTCCACTGCAGCGGCAGCGAACGTTACAAATCGAGGAAGGAGAGAGAAAGAAGAGGGGGACAATGTGCGATAACTTTACGTGTACGACACTGACCTTGCCTATTCGGCCGCAATCCATTTGTCTGTGGAATAAATCCAACGAATTCGAATGGCGAACGATCGAGCGTGCGCGATAACGCGATCCGGAGTTACGTTACTCCATGTTTTTCTAAAATAAATTATAAATAAATTCTACACGTCCTCTCCCTCCCGTCGTTATTTCTACAAACGAAATTTTACAATGATAAAACTCTGTATATTCTCTACTGTTTGTTTATTGCATCAATTTTCAGCACATTATTATCATTTTTGCGTTTAAACACAAGATGTATCTTGTACATCATGAGTAATAAGTATATTATATTATTAAAACGCGAGATTTTTCTCTTTATTTTAAGCGTACCCAATGACGTCGTTTTTTAGCGTACAGTGCTGTTCGATGTATGTCATGTTGCTCAAAATAAACAACGTCGCTCCTGACATCGGTTCTATTTTTCTTCGACTTACGTGTTCTTACTTTTTAAAAACTTCTACTTTCAAAAAAAAAAAAAAACGTTCAAGATAATGCAATGAATAACTTCACTTGTACAAATTTACGTAAAAATTTCTAAAACTATCACGCCACGACGCTATATCTTTTTTTATTTAATCCAGTGTGAATTAGCTGTTAAATAATATGGCGCATCTGAGAAATTGATTTTCTTGGTTTGAAATTGCGAAACTGAAACCCGAGAAAATAACGTACTACGTGTGTACATAAACGTCTACGTATTCATTTGTATGATATGACCGGTATCGGGTACTTAAGTATCCCCGGGAAAAACGTTGTCCGTTTATCACCCTCCGTAATAATGCTAGACGATAAAAACTTATTCGAACGAGAAAACCGACTTCGCTACGCGACGTCGCGTACAAATTACGGTGACGTGGAAAGATGATTTCTCACACATTATCGTCATTTGAGAATTCGAAGAAATAGAGCGAAAGAAGATACGGGAAAAAAGATGATAAAGGATCAACAATAGGTTTTAAAACGGAGCAAAGTTAAGAAAAAAAAAAATAAATAAATAAAATTCAAGGAAGAGAAACGCTAAAGAGAAATAAATTGCATCTTTTACGTGACAAAGAGTAAAAGCGACGATCGATAGACGTCTGAATTTCCAAAACTGTTTTTGCCGAATTTCAATCTCGAGCATGTACTCTTGACATCTGGTTAGAAAAGTTGGCAAGATAAAACCAACAGAGAACTCTCGTCTATTGCTGAGATGCGCTCGACCGAAAATGCCTTGTAGGCACTGAAAAGGCGATGAATCGATATATCGTCCATATCGGGCAGTCGAAAATACCGAAAAAAAAAGAGGCGAGCTGGAAATGCGAACTTTCCGTCGGAAATTCGGTCCCCGCCGTAATTCTCGAGTGGAAAATACGGACGTCGCTGGCAGTGGCGGCGACGTCAAGTCTACTCGAGCCAATCGCCATCACGTCGAGCAGCTCAACGATGCAGCAGCAGCAGCAACGTAAATCGATAATTGCATATGCATTAAACTGCAGCAGCGCGCGCCCAAGTGCCAGTCGCGTACTTGTTTATCGCGATCTTCATGAAGCACGAAAAATGCAAAAGATTCTTTTTTTCGTCCGATAACGAGCATATCTTCAACAACCAACCGTCGTTATTTCGCAAAGTCGAAGTAATTTGTCTCTTCACAAGAACGCGTCGACGAGACACACAATCGAGAAAAAAACGAATCTCAATGAATAATATTTTTGAAATGTAAATAAAGATAATGAACTCGCGTGAATTCTTCAGATAGGTCACGTGTATTTTTACAGCGTTTCGAAATACAGAACAAAAGCAATTCGATTCTCCTCTCTTCCCGAATTCAGATTAAAAATGCGCGAGTTGAGCAACCATTGATAAATCGAACCTCATTATCTTTATTTATTTCCACTTTCTGAGCCGTAATCTATTTCCGAATTGTTTGATGTTTTCCGAATTAAATTCCGAAAGTTCTATGCTGTTCAATATGTAAACAACATTTAAATGACGAGAGATGCTTTTGCATTCCCAAAAACCCATTTGGAAACTTTCTCCGATAATTCCGGCACAAAACTGATCCACATTGGCAACGTGAAATCTGCTCGAAATTGTCGCTCTCGAGTGGACTACGAGCCACAGGTGGCATTATATATGCGTATATACGTATACGTATTTGTATCCGTCCGTGTATATACGCAGCCACTTCAGCCTAAGGGTTCTCATCGTGCAAAGGTCGAAAAAAAATAAATAAAAATGAGGGTTTCGTTTTTCTCACTTTCTCCGATCAACTGCAATTAATCCTACTTTTGTTTTCTCTTTGAAAAATTACAAATGTTACTCAAACGGCCCTTTGAGAATTTTCCTCTACAACAGTATTTTGCAAATAAACGTTTTTCATTAAATAAAGTTTTACCGTTATAAATACAATGCGATTTTCTTAAATTAGTCTATCTTTTTCCTCAAAAGTTAAAAATATTGTCGTTACAAAACAACGGAACAAGGAAAATTACATTAATTATGTTATCTCTATTCGAAATATTGCGCGAGAAACAGAATCAACTGATGCCACGGTAATGTTCTGTGAAGACACTTGAATCCTAAATAATGTTCCTGACGTCTCGACAATAACACGTATACACAAATACATTACCGAGTACGAGAAAAGAACGCCAATACGGTCTCTTCTCGTGAACACAATAGGCGCCCATCGCACAATGCTGACTATCCGAGCACGAATTGTAATATCGTCGCGATCCGGCACTATTATCTCTCGCAATATCGCCGCGCGAAACACAAAACGTCTACAAAACATGAAAACATTAGATTTTTCTCTTCCCACTATCTTCTCCGTTCTCGTTCTCTCTCTCTCTCTCTCTTCAAAATGAAAAATAATTTTATTCATCATGGCTCTGTGCAAGGGAATTTTTATTATGTCATTCAGGAATATCGAAAATCTCTATTTTTCGTTATACACTTATCTGCCTGAATATTCAACGAATATTTTACGCTTTACTCGTTCTAAAATAGATTTTAAAAATTAGAAATGGTGCTATAAAAATGCATGAGCACAAAAGTGAGTTAACAGTTACCTAACACAACTATCGCGTAGAAGCCGCTATTACATTTGCCATTCAAGAGTTCGTGTCGCCTTTATGTACTTCATTCAGTCAGAAAAACCGCGCACGGACGGAGTCGAAAAAGCATGAGCGCGGTAAAAATTGCGCGATTACATGTCTAGAATATATATTTTTCGCGCTTTCTGCTCGTTAGATATTCTTAGAAGTTTGCGCCAAAAGATAATATTGTACAAACGTCTGTCTCATTTCTCAAATATTTCTATAAAAACGTGTATTTAGTATTTAAGATAAAATAAAAATACTGATGATAAACCGCCATACACGTTACAAAAAAAAAAAAACAATTAAAATATGAATCGCGCGTGTATATTTTTAAAGGTCTCAAATTCATATAAAAGCTCGACAATTCATGTTAAAGTCATATTGTTCCTCCGGGCGGGTGAAGATAACACGAGTATTGAAGTGAAATTGTGTTGCACACTATTATATTTCATTTTCAACAAATGATCAGTTTGTTTTTACAGTGCGAACACAAAAAAGAAAACGATAGGGATTAAAAGAGTGTCGTGCGCGGAATATCGTGCGCGAGACGAACATCCGAGATACTGCGAATGATCGCCCGAGAGATGTCAACGAGGCGTCCTACGTCGAGGGAACCAACCGGAAAAAGAGGTTTCACGCGAGGAGTCTTTACGCTACGCACGTGCACGCACACGAAAGCGCGCGTATGCGCGAAAGCGACGGCGACGTACGACGGACGAGAGACGAAAGATACCTAGTAGTGCGTCACTCGGCTTGGAATAGAGGCTGATGTCAAGCCCGGTGCACTTTTGCATGCATTTTCTGCGCGTAGCGTAAATCGAAACAGAGAAAGATTTATAGCAAACGAGCTCCGATGTGCGAACGCGAACGCGAGTACTCTCGCCGATTATTCGCGTCGCAGAAAATTGTGTGCTTTTTAGCAATACGCACCGACAATAACTTTCTCCAGATCTTTATTTTACGGCGAAAAAAAAGTGATCCCCCCCCCTCCCCCGCGAGAAAGAAGTGATCTGTTTCTATTTTTAACGATGGTTAATTGCGAGAGTCTATTAAATTCAGCGCTTGTCTCGAGGTAATTGCGGATTATTATATGGGCAACCGACGCGTCGCGCCGCGCACTCTCTTTTCTCATTACATTCCGCTCTTCGACGACGATTTTATTTCCGTACGCGGTTTCCGTGTATTTCTTCAACGTGAGTCACACACGCGACCGCTCGCTGCCGTCACGGACACGTCATTCGCGCGTTCGCGAATAACGCGTGCGCTCCTATGCGAAATTGCTGCGCGTATGACGTGCAATTTTATTTCGGAGCGTAATGGAGAAACGCATCCGCGGGAATATCAGATCCGAAACTGAATTGTCGCCATATACGAAAAAAACTGGAGTTACCAAGCACCGATTGCGCGTGAGAAATCGACGCGATCGATTGGCGAACAGCAAGATTTGCCGCGCAATTGGTTGGGTTTATCGATCTTCGAATTAGAAGGCAAAACATAAATCGTGGCTGCGCAATCGGATTAATACCGTGTCCTCTAATTTACATTGTGACCGGCTCTCTCTCTCTATTTAACGGGGAAGATGACCCCGGTGTCGCGATACGATACGCGTGCGAGTGACAATTCGCGATACAAAACACATAAAAAAAAATGTCGGTCTTTTCTGGATAAAGCGTTCGTGCAGAAATAAAAAAAATTGTCAATCTCAACAAAAGTTTAATCTTTCTCGACGCAAAAGATTATGCAAATACTGTTTACAAACTGCGGATTAAGTGTCTATAGTACTTTACACCCCGTGAACAATATCCTTCTTCTCTCTTTTGTTTCACTTGAATTATGCACACTTTTCACTCGACTCAGAGATCGAGCCAGTGTTGCTAGAGTTAAATCTCCAAGTGACACAATCCCAAAAAAAAGAAACAAAACAGAAAAGAAGGGAGAAAAAGAGAGAATTCTTTTTCTTTTTAATTCTTCCGGAGATGCAGCACAAAAAAAATGCCGGTAAGGGAATGTCGGATACACGAAGCGCCGGCTAATTATCTCGGTAAACTTGCTTACGACGAATGCCGAGCGCTCGCCGGTGCGCTAAAAGCGTTTCTCAAAAGTGAGCTGAAGAGACCTTTTCTGCAACCACTTCTGCAGCGCGACCCTCCGTGGAGGGTTCGCAAATGTAACTCGTCGTCGGAAGAAAGAGAAAGAGAGAGAGCAGAGGGGGTGAGATTGCGCAATCATCCAGCTGAGCTTGAATAGGGGGTGGCTCGCGAGGGCGTGTATTTGCACGCTTTCTGCACGCGTCGACCGAGAAAAACAATGTCGCGGCCACCCAGGAATTCCGCGAAAAGAAAACACGGCGCTAATAATCTTCCGTTTGATATCACAGGCTTGTGTTTTCGCGCAAAAATGTCGATTCCGCGGATACTTCACCTTGTGTGTGTTTTACGGATTTGAATTTCGGGATTATACATGCGGAACTTGAATTTTTCATATTTACGGCCGCGTCGATCAACATTGAATTCTATGTGTTAGAATTTTCAAAGGTTCTATTTTTCTAGATTGCGATTTTTGAAATGCATATTATCTCTTCTCCTAGATTTTACAAAGGCATATATTTCCCAGATAAATTTTAATTCTAATGATATGAATTAGTGATATTTTAATTACTGAGAGATAAAGTGTTTTATGAAAAAAAAAAATTCAAATAAATTCCTGAAGTGAACAAAGTCTTTATTCTATTTTTAGTTTTTTTCTTGATAATTTTTTGTATCTCTTCTTCATGACTTGACTTTATGCACTTCCGCAATGACAAAATCCTTTCCCGAGCGAGCACGAAGCGATCCCAGAGAGATAGTTATTGTCCTATTTGGAATCCATCCTCTCATTTAATCCAGTAATATCGAGCGGGAATCGATAGCTCGATGGCCCGCAACAAAAACGTCAATTTAATAGATTGCCGAAGAGACGTATTACGCAACCGGTTTACGTGCCGATTGATGTTTCTCCTTTAAATCGTTACCCTACTCGCCGTTACGCAACATGTTATCACACGTTCTCGAAAATCCGAGATTAATCCAACGATGATTTTTTTGATCAATATGCGTAAGTGAAATACAAGTATTAATTACTACGATTATAATCATCGATCGTATAAGTTCACTAATTTAAAATTCACGTGAAATCTATTTTCGCAGTTAAATGTTAAATCCACGTGATTAAATCGCGCGCACATATACATGTTCGTTACACATATACGGAACGTTTAATAGCGCGATTTTTAAACCTCTTACGTATTAAATGCAGTCCCTCTCTCAAAGACGCTTTGATGTGCCGACCGATATGTAGGTAATTTCTTTCACGTAATATTGCGATTTATTTATATTTTCAACTACACAGTTCAAAATGGAACTTGAATCACATGAATCATTTATCCGCGGATTAATTTTGAAACTCTCTCTCGTTCACATGATGAAAAGCACCGCGGCTTTTCGCGTTCAATGTAGATGAAAAGGTGCGTCAAAGACAGCTTTTATAACGTTAATCGTTCGTTGATGATGAATTATTTTTATTACTTGACATTATTATTACGTTTTGACATTCGGAATTTCTTTTGCGATAAAATAAGTAACAAATGTAACTTTTGACATCAATATAATGCGATGTAGCTCGATGTATAAATATAAAATTTGAGAGACGTTACACACACACACACACACACACACACACACACACACACACACACACACACACACACACACACACACACACACACACACATAAATTGTCTCAAAGTGCTAGGTTGGAATCTTGAGTGTTTCGTTGTCGGGCAATACGCGTTAATTCGAGTGAGTTTCCCGTAGGCTAAAAGCAACGTGAACTCGAGGGAGCAAGCTGCGTTTCGCGATTCGAAACAGTTTCAATGTTTCCCGCAGCGGGAAGAGACACGCGTTAATGACAGAGAGCTCGCTCGAAATGCGGTACTAATTGATGTGCGATAATTAACGCCACTCCCGCGAAGAGCGACTCGACAAACGCGTTCATGCAAACGCAATTGCCGAGTTGCAATATCTGCGAGCGACGCAGCCGAGTTTTTCAATCGGCGAATTCCCCGGTCCGATTGAATCTCGCTTTCCGATCTTCAACATATCTGTTCGAGTACGACTGCTATTCGTGCAATATTCGCGATAACGAGATATTAAATGAGACGATATATATATATATACCGAGAATCTTGTCAGAACAACGCGCTCTATATATTTCAGACTTCAATTGAGATATTGTTCTTAAATCGCGAACACTAGCCAGGCCAAATTGAGAAAATTAAATTTCGTTCGACTGTTTTGCAGATTGATGTTCCGCACCGGAAATGATTTAAACGTTACCGCGTGTGTGTTTATCGTATGTGTTTATCTTGTTTCTGTGACCAGAACTTGTTTCATCATCGAGAATCGTATTTAGGCTGGAGGTATATATGGATGGGCCAGAATTGTATTCCGTTCGCGGGACACGCGCCCAAATGAATGCGACTTTCTTGAATGGGGCCCGACGCGATTCCGATCACGAACGTCGCTTTCCAAGCAGGAAATGAGCTCGCGTCAAGTCAAATTCCACCCGCAGATGGAATAATCATTACGAACGACCGCGCAGAAACGCGATTTTCAGATCCATTAGCGCGCCACCGCCAACTATCTCGAATGTTTCTGCGAACGGGAAAGAGAAAAATCTGATTGCCACTATTCTCACGTGTGTGTTCGCGCGCGCAATCGCATTTCAGTAAATTTCGCAATAATAGCAAACTCCTGGAACACACATTATGTGGGCGTCAAAATGTTTGATTGCGTGCTTTTGTAAACAATAAAACAAAGAAACGTCTATCGTTATTCGAATCGAAAATAAATTTTTTTATGTCGATTATTAAACGTCAAACGCAACGCGGCGATTGTTAAAACGTGCGTTTTAACGACGAGTTTTCAAACGCAATTCAGAAAGAACACTCCTACGGAATTTTGTAAATATAACGATCAAAATAACAGCGCGCGCGCGCACACACACATACACACAATTGTCTGGTAAAGGAAATTATGCGCTGAAGAAAGAGAATCGCCGCGATTGCGTTCATACCGCTAAAAGCATCGATGCAAATTGATCGAACGCCAGAGACGTTTTGTTGCTGCTTTCGACAAAATTAGAAGCGCGAAATATCTCTTGTAATTGAAGTTCGCGGAGTGAATTCGAAAGAACGTATAGACTCAATTTTAGACGGGCGAGGAAAATTACTAACGCACGTTTAATCGATTGTGATTCGAGGCGATATCATCCGCGAAATTGACGAGCGATCAAATAAACCGACAAGACGGATCGACAAGCGGCACGTTATACAAGAAAACATGTCGGATTTCAGCGCGTTTTATTTCGGAATCAAAGCTGATTAACGCGAGCGTAAAAACACAATGTAAAATTCAGTAAATAGTTCGAAGAGACGTGTGATAAAATTGTTAAAACATGTCCGAATAGATTTCGATGGTTCGGATCGTAAAAAAAAAAAAAAAAAAAAAACTAAAAAATTCTACGTGGGTGTATCTGTGATTATAACAAGCTCAATAAGTTGTTTACTAACTGAAAATACAAAACACTTTTTGCGATGTCCGTTATTGCCGGTAAATAATATATCAAACTAGTCATTACTGCGCTAAAGCGTGTTGTGATTAAATTAATAATCCCGGTTACAGGGAACGCAGTGTGATGGATATCATAATTGCTGCAACTCGTGATACATGTATGCAGGTAGATGCATATGTGCGTACATATGTATCTCGCACTAGGGAATCACATTAAACAACACAGCATCAGCATGTGTTTCAAATTCAGTATTGATTTTAGATATAGATTATAATGTATATAAATTTGACATTTTTGTTAGTTAACGTAGTTTATATTCACACATATAAAATTTCTGAAAATATAAATTTGTAAAATTTTTGATAAGATTTTATGTTAAGAAGAACAATCTCTTTTATTTTCGTTAATTTCTCTCTTTTTTTCTATTAATCCTTTTAATTTCTCTTTTTTTTCTATTAATTTCGAAAACGTTCGGTATCATAGAATTTTTTTTTTTAATATGGCAGCAACGTGGGTATTCTTGAAACTGATAAAAGAAAAATATATACAGATATCCGCGCCCGAATAATGAGCTGCTCGTTTCCGCAGCTCCGTTTTCAGATCGGTTTGAAATACTTTATAAATTGTTTTTCGACATCCTGTATATACAACCAGTGTATTTTTTATCTCCTTGCGTGCGTGAAAAGGTTACAAGCGGTCAGTCAAAACCGTCAACGGATGAATGGCGATAGTCGCGAGCGATCGCGAGAGTGTCCGCGAAAGTGACGAACGCGATGGCCTCCCGAGAACGTAGAAGAGGCCTTCGCTTGTTACGCAAAGACGTAGTATTATATCCCGCCGATACAACGGCAAAGGGATAAGGAGGGAAGGAGAGTGCCAGCCTTGGCGAAAAGGAACGTCGTCGCGGCTGTTCGATGACCTCGAGACAAGGTGGGCGAGAACTTTGCTGAGACAGATAAACTGATAATATTGCTCATTACACAGCTAAATTACCGCGAATTAGCTCTGTAGGAAGATTTATCCCCAAAAAAATCATTTATCCAATCGCGATGAACTGTGTATCAGGGGAATTTGATATTATCGAGAAACGATTTCGCGCCCGCGCTTGTTCGTTATTAAAGTCTCATTATCTCGGTATAAGAAAAAAAAAAGTGTGATACACACATCGCAAATTAGCAAAGTGATAGATAACGATATTATCTTGTTAAATTACCAATATAAAAATGTTCACCGCGTTCGTTTCCTGTTACTTTAAAAAGATGAGTTATTTTAAAGATGCAATCTTACTTGCGCACACGTAATAAGGATTGTTTATTTTCACAAAATATTCTTTTGCACGTTTTACGCGCTCAATGCAAACTGCGCACGAGGCGAAGATAGTCAATTGTATATCATTATGCAAAATTATTCCCGACACAAATCGTACAATTTACTGTGAATAAACGATATAACAAACCGCTACTATGAAATATTCTCATTTCATATAAATTGTTTTTACAAAGCGCGTTTTTATTTAACGTTTAAAATTAATTATCTACTCTTAGCACGCAATTAACACCTCGTGCTCCTCGAAAAAAAAAAATTACTGAGAACATTTTTAAACGTATGTAAGACAGAGCAAATAATAACTCTTGCGACGAGCGTTCTGTAAATAAGGATTAAAAGAATCGAGAAAGATAGCGTGAGAGAAGGAAGAAAGGAAAAAGAGAGGAGGGGGAAAAGAGCGGAAGAGAGAGAGAAAATCGATGTGTGAATGGTCAGATGAGCGAGTCGCGTAAATTTTTTTTCGCACTGTCATCTTTTAACTGCGCCGGACAATGACGTCCAATTGATAACCATCAAATTATACTATATATATATATATATATGTATATCTTTGTGAGATATCCTTTTCTCAAGATAAAGCTCAACAACGT
This sequence comes from Pseudomyrmex flavicornis, assembly GCA_014825475.1. Classification (NCBI taxonomy): domain Eukaryota; kingdom Metazoa; phylum Arthropoda; class Insecta; order Hymenoptera; family Formicidae; genus Pseudomyrmex; species Pseudomyrmex flavicornis. The sequence continues at coordinate 59,811 of QVNW01002482.1, forward strand.
GCGAGGAATTTTGTCGCCGGCTGCGAGGCAACATGGCGGTCGCCGACGGGCAACTCCTCTCTCTCTCTCTCTCTCCTCTCTCTCTCTTTCTCACTCTTTTTCTCTCTCTCGCCCTCACGAGCGTCTCGTGCGTCATCGGTGCGGCAAGCAGCTGCCTTCAGATCGTTGATCGCGCGATGTGTAGCCTAGAAATGAACAGTTCGCACGTATTTCTCGTCTGTATTTTATCCAATCACAATTGTCATGTTACACGCCTCAGAAATCAACACAATTTTATCAGACGAAGTTGTAGCGAGAGACAGAAATGTTCGCGACACAATTATCGCCGGCGAAATTCCGACTAGGTAACCCCGCCGATGTCGTCGTGCTGCATGGCTACGGGGTTCACACGGACTGCGTTTACGGCGCACGTCATCTAATTCGCCGAAGTTATGGCACGCGGCATCGTCGCGACAACAGACAGATAGAAAACGCGGTTAAGAAACAAGAAGGACTCACCTAAAGCGCTGTAAACGGCCTAAAGAAATTGAGCTTTCGATGTGTTCAACGGCTACCGTTCACTACGCTCTCACTGAATGCACTGGCGCGACTAGCGGAAACCACCATCTTGCCGGGCGCTCGCACGCCCGCTTCCGGCGCGCTGCTCCGCGCTAATTTAAATCGCTCGATTACTCGGATAATTTTGTGCAACGCATATTAATTCCGCAACTAAAACAACATATTTAATATATAAATAAGAGAATATTAATTAATTAATTATATATTTTTCAATAAATCTATGCAATATATAATAAAGATTTTACACATGTGTAATAAAGATTTTATATTATAAAATCGGTGTTTCTAGAACGAATATATCTCAAGTGACACTTAACAATCACGTTTCGAAAAAGTAAACTTTTAAAAATAATAATACTTTAAACTGTATCTGTAAGATTTATAAAAATTTTGATTACTTTTACATATTTCTAGTTTAGTTTACTTCGTGTGGTGCCCTCTCTCAAGCATTTATTTTAAACTATCCGTGTTTAGTGACGGAAGTGCGTCAGAGAAGAAGAAACAGTGCAAAGCGTGCAGCAGAGAGAAACCTGAGAGCGGCCAGGCCCATAAGAATTTTTACGATCGCTATTCCGCCCCGTAAGGGTGGTGCACATTGGCAACTACGTAGCGACTTGTCGATACGTACGCTATGTCTACGTGACATGGTTTTATTCCGTGCTATATGCTGCGGACATGGTTCTATTCCGTGCTATATGCACGAAACGTGATCGCGTGTGTTTACATCGACAAATTGTGTACGTGACAAATAAATAAATAAATAATTTGCAGAAATGTCTCTAGCGGATGAACTTCTCGCCGATCTCGAAGAAAACGATGACGGAGATGTGCTCATGGAGGAACCGGAACTTCCTTCCAACTTTGGTTTCCAAAGTTATAGAAGAAGATTAGATCATCTCACAAAAACTAACATTTGCATGTGTATTTTATGTAATATTCAATGTTACAACACGATTTTAGAAATAAAAGTGTCTTCTGTTCGGGAATTGGCCAA
>QVNW01002483.1:0-12518 GCA_014825475.1 Pseudomyrmex flavicornis
AAAAAAAAAAAAAAAAAAAAGTATAAAAAGTTTTTGAAAAATGACAGTTTTTGCTCTCTTTGTAGAAGAAATAAAGTGTTAATCTATAATGATAACTATCGCAAAATACGTACATATTATTTAAATGTTTTTATTTACTACTTTGTACAATAAACTCTTCTTTTTTTTACTAAGAAATAAAAAAAGACGCATTTCAAAACTACTTTTGACAAATACAGGACTAAATGATTGCGACTTAATGGAAGTTACAGAGAATATACAGAAATAAAAGACAAGCATTTTGTATCAAAAATCGATTAATAATATACACTTGTACGAAAACTACTGTTTTTATTACAGCAGGTCCTATAAAATAAAGCAATACTTGTATAATTTTATATAAAACGTCAATATAATATTGCAAAATAATTAAAATAATAAAAGTAAATTTATATATTATTTATAACAATATTATAAATAATATATTGAAATACACAATTAAATTACACAAAAATCTGATATACATATATATCTCAAGTATACATTTCTCGTTATTTTTTAAATTAGAGAATAAGAACTTTTTTAAATTTGATATTTGATATTTGATGTTTTCTCCAAAATATTTTGTGTCATAAGAATTTCTAAAAATGGTTTTTAGAAACTTAGTTTAAATTACATCGTGTCGTGCAATTTCATAAATTTCACATAAAAACTATTACACATAAAAATAAATCTGTTTTACAATATATAGATTCATTTTGATATGAATTGTGTTTAAAATACATATAATAAAAAAACTTACAATGCATGTGCATTAAAATAATTTTGCAATATTTATATAATAGCTAAGATTAATTGTCAGACATTCCGAGGTAAGAACCACATGCTGGGCAGTAATGTTTTTGCACTGTGCAAGAATCCATACAGTAAGGGCATGGTGCACAACAGCAACATCTAAAAAATGTAATCAAACAATTACGTTGGTTTTTTTTATCGAAATTTTACCAAAATGTTTTATTCGCATTTACGCCTTGAAATCTTACCCAAACACACAGAGCAGCAGCGCAAACAAGTGCGTTTTCATATTTGCTTCTGATTCTACACGCGTGCTTATGTTAGCGTGGCAATGTGGACAAGTTATGTTTTGCGTTTCTTTACCAAAGGCTATGCCCGATATAATGGTTACATCTGTAACGCGTTAATTCCAAGGTTATCAGTGCTCAATTATTAATCATGCAATATGGATTTGTTTTGCTCTTTTTTTATTTTCTTTTTTCTTTTTAATAATTTAAAAAGTTTTACTTTGCGGCGGCATTGGTGGCGGCGACATTGATGGCGGTGGCATTGGCAGTGGTGGTTGCGGATAAGGATACGGTGGCGACGTGTTGAAGCCGGGTGGCGGTGCAGAACTCATTTTCTCCATATTTGTATAGTATTACTATCTGCAAAAAAAAATACATTTTCCAATTTTACGAGGTGAATATAACATTTTTGATAACATATCTTGTTGTCAGATACATTCGCGCATTTCTGCAATGTCCACCACACAGAAAACAGATCGTCGGTCATATAAACAATACAGAGTACTTAAACAATCAAATGATTCATTGTCAGTTGCTCTGTTAATTTTTCAACCGTTCCGCTGCTAAAAAAAACACGTGTAAAGTTGCGCGATATCAAAAGGTACAGAAGTTTATTTGTGTCTTTATTTTTTGACACTTGATTATAATTCTTCCTGTGAACGATGACGTGTATCTTGACAACTTATAATGATCACGATAACGATGACGATTAAGATGAATAAGAAATGTAGTTCAGAATTTAGTTGCGAGATACAGATGTAACTACGATGGTGGTAAAGAAATGATGACAAAATAACAATCTTTATACGTTTTTCAACATTTTTATAGTTTGTTCGCACGTTTTGTGCTTTCATTGATTTCTTGTTTAACATCAATATTATTATTAATATTCTCTGATCAACGCGCGAGCACTTGATGTACTTGATTGCAGGTGCGTTGTATTCACACGTCATGTTTATGTAACGCACACATCTGAAGAATCAGCTTTTATCAGAATTCACGAGAATTTTATAATATAATCTTTCTTGATAACGCTCTTCATAATTTTTTTCTCTGTCTCGCCGTTTACGATCGAGCCAATTGTGATTAGTGTTAACCGTGATAGTCAATTTTGCTAAACAATTAATACGATTGAGCTGATGAAATAATAATCGGTCAATGAAGTTAATCGAAGATAATTAACCGTGGTCTTAAATCCAACTTTTCAAGTTTCAGCAAAAAATAAATAGAATTTATCTGCACAACATCCTGTTTTGGGCTTTAAATAGCCGTTTGTTTTAAATATAATATTGGAATTACCACAACAAGAGTCGGGGGTCACACCTCAATAATTCACTTTATTTATCTTCCCGCTGGCTGAAAGAAGCGCGATAACATGACAACACAACGTATACCCCACAACTACAGTACCATCTTTCTTTAAATTAATTGATAAAGACTAAAAATATAGTCGAAACGTTTTGATTCGATAAGTCTCTCTTTCATTTATCTATACAATATCCTGCTTTGGGCTCTAAATAGCCGTTTGTTTCAAATATCACATTGGAATTACCAACAAGAGCCGAAGGTCACATCTCAACAAATTCACTTTATTTAAATAGAATTGATAAATCTCGCGTATTGTGGCCAAGAGATAAAATATTTTTAATTTTTTTTTAATTTTTTTAACAACTTCTGCAATTTTAATGCAAAATTGTGTGACAGAGAAAATCTGCAGGCTTGTTAAATCGTCAAGATAGCAGACAACGCGCTCATTGTGCAACGCGTCGGTTCTGCTCAAAAGGAAAGCGGAACGTTTTTGCGAGAAACTCGATCCCACGCGTCTAGAATATTTATATACGTCAGATATGTGACTCATTTGTATCGTATAAAATTCAATGTGTGATTCTTAACGTACCGATAACAGTCTTTGATTACGTCATGCTTTATCTCGAACTATCGAAGTTAAGAAAAATAATTGATAAATATTGGTGCATTTTTCAAAAATATGTGTGTGTGAGTCATTTGAACGTTAGTGTAAAAACGCATATGCTGTTTTGAAATCTGAAAAGATTTTAAAGAAAACTCTTCGTTTTTTTGAAGTGCTTCTCGCGCATTGAAACAAGTTGCTCTTGGCAAGCACAGATAATACATACGGCTAAATTTAAACGCACGTGTACAACATATGTATATTTCATTTAAAACGAAAACATTTGACCACAGACGAAACAATTATAATTATCCCTACAACACAGGTTAAAATTTATTTTGTTTCTTTAATGAATGAGCAATTCGCTTCAGCTGATCGTATTATTAATCAATCGAATAATACGAACACTCGCCTCACCTTCGGTAAACGGTGTGCTACCCACGTTCCAATCGAGATAATTGATAACACTTTGCCAACAGATCTATCTTTTCGTGACGTATTAAACGAACGAACGAACTAACAGGCGATCCAAATCATCTTTAATAATCTGTATTTATTTTCTCTTTTATATTATTTATCTCTAAGTATTAAAGAAATTGTGTGAGTTAGTTTTAAGCTGCGTACGATGCGCGAAAAATAATAGGCGGTTACAGTTAGTTAGAAGAGACTCTTGAGAAAATGACAAGGCATCTGAGACACATTTACGCTAACTCAATTGGTGGCTCAATGTCATTTGCATTTATATAGTAGATAATTAATTTATATGAATAGATAATTAATGATATTTGTATTTGAAGATATCTCTCGTATTTTTTGTAGAATATTTCTACTGTTTCTATTGCAACATTTTTGAACTCAATATTTTCAAATTATTTAATTATTACGTAACAAAAAAGATTCGATTCAAAACATCGTATCGTAAAACGTTGTAAGTCATTGTCAGACTTGTTGATTTCGTAGCTCGATTAAATAGATATCTCTCAAGAAAAGAATATCAATGTCATTGATACATTTTAAAGATAATACTTCAAGTAAAGATAAATATTTAATAAAGAGAAAAGTACACATTATTATATTGAAAATAAAGACAATTAATTTTAAACTATAAATAACTAATAATTTTCCGCTTAAATATTCAACAAATTTTCTTCTCGTGCTAATAAAAAATCGAGTTTCTTTCGACTTACAATATTTTTTACTTTGAGATAGAAATTTTTTCTCTATGATAACGACACGTACCTGTTGCGCTTGAGAAAAGAGCGTTCAGAAAACGTGGATGTTTCGTGGCGCGGCGCCAAAATTGAACTAGTGCGATTTCCGACTCCTCTACGAGCCTTGCCGCCCTTGTCGGTTGTCGGTTATATGCATGGATTTCTCGATAGCGAAAGTGCGCGTTGGTAGGGAGAGCACGCGAACGAATCGATCGCGGATGCCGGCATTGCTCGCCGGAAATATGATACTATCAGTAACGAGACAGCTCAAGAAGAAACATGCCATGTGTAAATAAAGTAATAACAATGTTATGAGATACAGAGCATTTATGATTGATATATTCTACGAGAAAACAAATTGATTCTCCTTTTCTTATCAAAAATCAATGTGAAAAAAGTAAAGAAAATAAAAGAATATTGCGATATATTGTCCGAACATAATACTCGCACAAAATGTACAATTGCTTTTTCATCTTTTTTCGTTTAATCTCTAGAACGTATGTGAAAAATAAAGTAGTAGATTATATCGAGCAGTTTTGATGTTTGAATTGCAACTTTTCAAAGAAATACATTATAATTAACGATGAGCAATTATTTATCTGTAGACACTTTTACAATTAGAAATTGTGAATATTACATGGTATTGTGATAAGATAACGATTACTGCTTATTTTATTATCAAATGACGAGATAAAGCTTTATTGATCAAGTCTTAAACTTGGAAATAATTAAACCACACGTACATAAAAGATAATAATGATAAGAATAACTCAATGTCCATATATATTTACTCAGTTTCTTGTTTTTAAATATATTTCCTCGAATCGCTCCGGAACATTATTAATAACATACGTTGTTTCTTGTTAATTTCAAAAATATCGAGATATTTGATATCTAAAAGTGATACTGATAATTGTAACTTTTTAAAAGTATCGAGATATTTGATATCTAAAAGTGTAATACTGATAATTGTAACTTTTTAACAGGAAGGAGAGAAAAATTCGGAAAACATCAAAGAACATGATGAGACACAGTTTATTCGTGATTGTATTTGCATATCCACAATATACTTGAAATTTCCTACATTTTCCAACATCATTATAACAGGATTGCGCCGTCTCAGCAATTTGGTCCGACTTTTTCACCGTGTTTCACTTTTTGCTACACGTACACTTAAAAAAACCGCAATCATCAACTATGAGACAAATGTTGATAAACAGTAAAAGACAAAAAATTTTCACAAATTTAAAATATTTAACCATACACTTGATGTCGATCTCGCAATGAAATTCGTAGGATATTTTCTTTGGCAAGTATAATAACAGTCGCCATGATAACAACAAACTGTAACAATATACAAACTGCAAAAATCCTTGAAATGCAAACAATAACATTCTTCCTATCGTTATAATACATATCTGAATCGAATCGAATTTCTTGTAAAAATCGCATTACCTTTAAAACCCATATCTATACAATTTTCTAATAATAAATATCTATAAATTAAAACTTTCAATCAATCAATAGTTACTATATATTATTCTATTTATATATAATATTGTTAATTCTTTCTAACTCACTAAAAATTTCAATTCCTATATTATAGAGGATCTTGAGTTTCGACTCTTGAGATTTGTGGATTCTGGACTCTGGGACACACACTTTTACAAGATTATTAAGTACATTGTGAGAAAAGAAGAGAATAAAACAAACTCTAGAAAGTATTTCTCTTCTAATTTTTTTGCAAGATTCTTATCACACACACATACTTGATCTCGGCAGTTCATCATTCGTAATGTTTGTGATTAAAATTGATTTCCGATTCAATGCAGTCAAATTAAATAAAATATATTAAAACTTATTAATATATAAATAAATTTGCATTAAAGAAACTGTTTGGAAAAAATAAACTTGCGATTTCTGGCAATTACAGGCAACTTATTACTATCTTGTTGCATTACGTCAGTTGTGATTAATTTCCCAGATATTCCAGAATCCTTAAATTCGCACCTCCTTATATTTTCGAAAGAGTTAATACGCAAACTTCGGCAGTTTTTAATATCTTTTCCGAACTCACGAATATCTTCTCCAAACTTTTCGAAAGACTCAATTTCATTAGTAAATGATTCGCTTTCGAACATAAGATCTACGTAACTTGTTCTCGTAAAACTCGCTATGAAAAAGAAAAGAGGACGGGAAGATATATCTACGACAAGTTTTATAATTTAGTACAAATTAATTCAATGCGATTCATCAGTCTTGCCCGCTCCCGAAAACCGATCGAGCTTGCTCTTGGACTTTCGTCCGAGCAGTCTGCGAAATGAGGAAGTCCATCTTGAGCGAGTGAGTCCGTCTCTTCCAGACGCACCTTGATCGTCATCGTTGCCATCTAATGATTCGCTCATGTTTCTGCTCTTGCCGCTACTGTTGTCGAAACATCGCGATCTACGATCCCCTATCTCGGAAGAAAACCTAAATAATGATTTAAAAAAATTAGTGTATTCGATATTCGAACAAGATGTTATTATCCTGATAATGTTTTTTTTTTCGAATAAAACAAACCCTGAATCCGAAGAAAAAGCTCTATTTGTATGTGGAACACTGGATGTGGCCGAAGAAAGAGAAGGCTCAGCTATCGGAGTGCTCGGATATGCTTCGTCGTCGTAACCGCTGTTGCTGCTGCTTGTGCTGCTGCTGCAACTGCGACTGTTGGTACTGCCGTTGCTGCTGCTGTCGACGCTGGAGTCGTCAATGTAGCAAATCTCGCGATCGGCTACGGACGAATCGAGTCGCGGGACTCGTGACGAATTGGCGGAGGAGGACGTCGCGCTGGGTCGCAACCAGCTGCGAATATCCTGTAAGGGTGCTTGAAGGCACTGCAGAAGATTTCCACTGCAACCAACAAAGTTCCTAAAATAATATTTGTTTTGTGGGAAAGTTACGTTAGCCTTTGAATATTTACACAAATTCGCGCGCGCGAATTGTAATAAAATTTTTGTAATTCTCTCTTCTTGGAATGAAAATTCTTTAGTAGTTTTCACGTACTTGTCGTGATAGCTGTCGACGTCAGCTAGAGTGCGTCTCGCGTACATGCAAATGGAGCATCGACGACGATTCCGGCAGGAAGTTGCGTGAAACGTCGCGGCGCTCAAATGCCGCGTCGCATGCTTTAGCGCGATGGTCTCCCTCGTTAGCGCAGCGACGCCTTCCTCTCGACGGCGTCGTTCGCCCCGTAACTCGTCCTGCTCCACTCTCAGTCTTTGTCGCAGCATCTCGTTCTGCAGAAAACGACAGAATAAATCAATAAGTGGATCGAAACAAGACAAATAAAAAGAGAACGTTTACTATTACCTCTCTCTCCAACGTGTCTCTTTCGGCGCGAATGACTGTGGCCTGTCGGATGACATCTTGTCGCGCTCTCTCGAGATTCTGTCTCGTAATCTCGTTCTGCTCGAGCTGCATTTGCAGACGTCGAAACGCCGATTCCCGTTGCTGCTCCAGCCGATCCTGCGCCTCCCTGTAGCTGTCCCTCTCGATCTTGGCTCGTTCGATCTCTTCTTCCAGTCGTAGACTTCTCTCCAGCTGCAGGAAGAGCTCGTCCTCCTTGCCGCGGAGTTCCGTTTCGCAACTCTCCAAACGTCTCTCCAGATTTCTTCGAGCCTCCTCCAACTTATCTCGCTCGGCCTTCGAAAAGAAAAAAACAATCATCGAGTTTGACGCTTTACTACGACGCTTTTCAAAATTCATCACGTCATATTGACGTTAATCAAAATTTAAAAATATCTTTGAAAACCTAATAATGCGTACAGTTTCTTTATCTAATTCGAGAATTCGTATATTTTCGTCTCTCGAGTAACGGAACGGAGTCACGGAATTTCTCGACCAACAAGCCATATCTGTGAAATGCTTAAGAACCTCTCGCAAATAACAAGAATGTCGTTTATTATTCTGTGTCGTACTCTATTCTAACGCTTCAATGGCGAAACACGTCTCGTTGGTTTTGCACTATTGTACAAAACGGCAAAGCGTGAATATATACGGTACTCCAGTTCAGTGCTTGTCAGTGAGCGGCGTCGCTCATGGTCGCTCATTGTGAAGCTATAGAACTCGTTATGCACATGCATAAAAAACATCGGCAAATAAAACGTACACGGGCGCATAGAACGTTCATATCATTTTCATGAAATTTTGGATTGATCCTCAGCGGGTCGTCCTACGCAGGAGTTTGTTTCGGAATGACTTTTCTTCGGGGAATGATGTCTGTTCTATAATTTCGCGCACACAATACAATACAAACGCGTCATTAACAATCACTGACGTGTCTAGCTCAACTTCACAGTGTATTGCATGATACAGACCGATGACGCACACGCGACACTCCTTCTCGCTGCTTTTAGTTCTGTCTAGCGCAACGGCCGGTCAGCCACATTGTAGGTCAACCTACAGGAGGCCGCGCGAGGAAGTTAGGGAGGTTGATGAACGCCGACCACCGAGAACATTAGGTTTTTCTACCGGAGCTTTCTTATTTATATGTGCACGACGATGAAAGAACGGGAGGAACGTTTATAGTCGGAAATGCTGATACATAGCCGAGTTTTAACGGAGAAATAATTCCACGGTGTGAGAACATGAATTTCGCTAATTCCAGTTCAGCGACAGTACAGTCTAAGTGTATCAAGATAGTGGAACAAAAAGCGGTGTACATATATATAACTCAATAACAGCCACTATATCGTATATGCACGCGCGCCAAAACGAGAACGAGACGGAACATCTCGAAAACAGGATGCGGCGTAGAAAAATATCGCCGGATCGTATTGCGATCTGTTTTTTTTTTATGTAGCGCCTCATCTGATCCCATCGGGGAATCTTATCTGCCCGAGGTGAGAGGGGAGCGCGCCGATAGCACGCACAATCCCGTAATGCAAAGAAGAGAAAAAAAATGAAAAATAAGTCGGAGGATGCACGACACCGCGAGCAGATAAGTGGAATAAAGGAGAGACCGCGACTGCCATTTTGGTTCGCGATCTCTCTGTAGGTCAAATGTAATATACCGTTGCTTTTATCGCCCATCGACGCGATATTATTCCACGAGCTAAAGACGGCGATGACAAAAGAGAAAAAATCCGATTGCACAACGCACACAATTTATTGTAAAAATAAATTATTGTACACATACAGGATATAGATTATTTATATCTGTTGAAACACACGTATAGCCAATGAAATACGGAATCAAGACGGATCTCTGGTGCGTTTTGAGGATGCGAGTCCGTGTGGGCGGAGGAGGAAAAAGTCTGCGTCCTCGAAAGCGCACATCCGTCACTCTAGTTTGAGATGCGAAAAATCCGGACGACAAGTAGGCGGTGCGACGAGGATATACGACGAGAGACAGAGGACGAACCCGCAGACAGATACATATAGATGCATGCCACAGGAAAAGTAGAGTAACGAGAATAGCATATCCTGGCCGCGTGTTCTTTTTTTTTTTCTGGCGTGTTACGGCCGGCGAACATCTCGGAATATTAGCATACTTTGAATGATTTGACCGTTCCAAGGCATAATATAATTCTCGGCGCGATGCAGCAAGATGCAACCGCTTCACAAGAATCGACAATGTGCATCCAGAGGCAAGAAATATATTTTTGCAACAAAAAGATGCAAATAGTGTAAAGTCATTCGATCGTTGCACGATGATCAAGCTCTACTGCTGCGAAGCAGTAACCATGCAAGATTCTTTCGCGTCGAACATCCGCGTCGATTCTTCTATTTACCCGATTTCCAAGTTTATAAAATTGCTGTTATTACACAAATCCTTGAAAAACTACAACATTTCAAACAGAAAATCAGCATAATCTGATTAGTAGCATCTCGAAAGAGAGTACATATATATATATAGAGAGAGAGAAAGAGAGAGAGAAAGTTATATATGGGGCGCGGCAAAGCAGACTTACAAGTCGGCGATTATCGAGCGACAAGGCCAAGAAGAGCAAAAAAAAAAAAAAAAAACAAAGACGCCGACTTCTTGAACTTTCTGGCGAGACGCGCGCGTGGAATGTTTTGTCTCTCTAAAAGAAATATTATCATCTGACATTTTGTTGCCCCGCACGTGCGGCGCAATTCGGAAAGACATATATGTTCCCCGATCGTATACTTGATTACAGAAATAATTAAATAAATTAAATAATAAAGATATGCTCGTTAAAAGGAATAGATTTCTTCGTCGATTCGAGGTTTGCCGATCTCTCGATTCCTCTGTTCGCAGGTGGTTTTCTTTCGATTTCACAAAACGGCTCGCGCGCGCGCTATGTTACAAGAAAAGAGATTCGATTTCACTGCGTCAGACTGACTCACAATCAGTCGGCGAGATAGCATCATTGTAACGGCGAGACTAACAAGATCGCGGAAGGACGTATCTCTGATGACTATCGCTACGACGCGTTGTGTTCGTGTGCTTGTGACGCGCGATTGGTCTTCCGCGTTTAGATGCGAGAGAACAAAGAAACGGAACGTTCGAACACTTGTTCGGCTTCATCGGTTGTTGGCCGTTCCATGTTGTCTCACGATTCTTGTTTTTTTTTTTTTTTTTTTTTTTGGTGGCTTTTACTTCGCGATCAGGATGATCGTCGAAGTTGCTCATCGATAGAGAAATAAAAAAAAAGCGAACTTCGGAGTTTCACGCGACACGGTGTACAGCGGCGTGTTATAAAAGAAATTTCATTTCTGATTAATCGCAGATGTCTCCGTCTAGTGACGCTGATTAATGGCACCGCGGATATTCGGTTACGACATACCTATTTGTACGTGTATATATTTCTTCTCGTAACGAAATCCAGGTAATTAAGGGTCAATTATACTTCGCAACGCGATAAATGAGATGCTACCACCGCGGGCGGACGTTTACTTTTCATCGCGAGAAACGAGTGTGGCGCACGCGGAGCGTCCTAGAGCATGAAGACATCAGTTTCGGTGAATGACTGAATGAAGGAAAAGTGAAATTTAACATATACTTGAGAAAAGAAAAAACAATTTGAGCGATACATATATCCGACAGATTATTGCGAAAAGATACGTTTTTTTGACACGACAAATTTTAAACCGGAAAACTTTCCACATTCCGTGCAGCGGTAAATCCGGATTCGATTCCTGATTAAGATGTCTTTTTTGCAATGGATTTCTTAAATTTCATACGGAGAAAATAATTATTTATAAGGGAAAGTGGGGCAAGATGGGAACACTAAGAAAAAATTGTTCTAGAATTTTATATTTATTGATGATGTATCTATAAAAAATATTATAGTGTCAACATTTGTTTATCGAAATATATTGAAATAAATTTGCAGAATTTAATACAGAAGATAAAAAAAAAAAAATTTTAACATAGTGACAACAATCTGTCTTGCTCCGTACACGAGGCAAGATGGGACACATTTATTTGCACGTCACACACATACACAATGTCTTTATCTTCTTCTCCGGCACATACAGTGAGCTTAACCTTGACACTCTAAAGCATTTAATTCACCTTCGTGTTGATTCAAAGAATAAATGGCCACAAAAGATACATTTAGCGTCGCTTTTTGCCTCTAAAGAATTTTTATTTCCGGATTACGGTCCGGACAACCGGAGGTTCCAGGTTCGACTCCTAGCTGAGGAGTTTTTTTTGCAATAATTTAAAATTAGGGGAATATACGGGGTCTCTCATATATGTGATACAAATATAGCATCTTATATGATTTTAAGAATAGAAATCTCAATTCAAAAACGCACGTGTAAAATTTACATGTAAACATATATATATTCTTGAATACTAATAGTTAGAGGAGAGAGGCAATTTCTTAAGGTATTTATTTATGTGCTTATGAATGTTATTTGTAAAGAAATAAAAATATTATCATTCAGTTAGTCTCAATATAACATTTGATGCAAAATGGGGACATTTCCGTAAACGATAAAAAACCGCCGAAACGAAGAAACACGTCGTTTTTCGTAGGCTTAACTTCGGAAAGAGAAAGCAAGAAAATGCTACCGTTCCTCACAAGCAAAAAAATTAAGAAATATATGTACAGTCATAAGAGCCGTTCGCAGGATGTTATGCGGAAATATGCGTGTGTGTGTGTGTGTATATATATATATATATATACACCGTATATATATTTCTTAATTTTTTTGTTTGTGAGGAACGGTAGCATTTTCTTGCTTTCTCTTTCCGAAGTTAAACTTACGAAAAACGGCGTGTTTCTTCGTTTCGGCGTTTTTTTTTTTATCGTTTATGGAAATGTCCCCATCAAATGTTATATTGAGACTAACTGAATGATAATATTTTTATTTCTTTAC
>QVNW01002484.1:0-10774 GCA_014825475.1 Pseudomyrmex flavicornis
AAATGACTCGAACAATGGTTATATACTGACAAAAGATATATATATATATTCATAAATTGATGAATTAATTTGTATCAATTACAATATTATAGACGATTCGAGTGCGATTAAGATAATACTTGATCGTGGAACAGAGTTCAACAAACGCTAGTGAAAATATTAATATGATTACAAATACTTGGTATAATAATATAAGAATGATTTACGATACTGTTTCTTCTTAATTCTAACGCAATGTGAAAGAGAATTGAGTGGACCCGCTCGTCGGGATAAAACTTAGGAGTTGGATTGACCCGTAGAATTCCGGGATGTAGAAAGCGACTGAGTGGTCGGAGTTGGAGAAGACTCGACTGGTTGGTAAGGGATCCGTGAGAGAACTGACCCCGGAATGAAGGAGTAGGGCCAGCTCGCTAAGAGAGGCAGTGGAAAAGGGCGTCCGCCAATCAGGAGGCAGCGCTCCTTTTCCCTTGGGGAGTGGGAGTCAGAGCAAGCTTAAGCGTGGTTTGAGGCTTAAGCCGCACTTATGCGAGTGCGATGAATTGGGTCTAGGGGAAAGTTGTCCTGAAAGAAAGGTTCTCATTGGTTGGTTTGGATCTAGCAGAAATCTTAGTGTCCGAAGTGAAGTTTAAGATGAGAGGTGATAATGTCGTGTTATTACTAGGTGAACGCTATATGTGTGAGTACGTACAGTATATATATATGTATATGTATGCATATATATGTGTATGTATAGGAGGATGCATGCAAAGATACATAGATGCACTATGCCACGGTATGCGTTTACCTATTGATTTATGCAAGAAAGAAAAGTGTATACCTAACGCTACGCTGTAACACTTAATGAGTAAGAAAAAATTTTAGACGATAAAATAGGCGGACGTTACAGAAGTAATCTGGAACCGACTAATAGTAAAGACATAACCGATAGTAGTATTCAACACACACACCTACACAAATTCCGCTACAAAATTCTAAATGCAGAGTTTAATGATTAAGTACCCAGTTACAGTAAATATTAAAAATAACAATTTTTGATTATTTATAATAAATATAATGATTTTTGATGACTATTTGTAATAAGTTAAACTTTGTAATAAGTTAAACGTTTTCAATTAAGTGAACCTTGGACCTCTGTCCCGTACAAATCCATACCTGTAATCTCATTACGTGATCGCTTGGTCCCATCCCAGGAAATTTAGATTTATTTTTAAGTCCAAAAAGGGGACCGACGAGTGAGAGAACGTTAAACAAGTAATATCGGCAACCCATTGACTTGACTACGTCGCCGAACAGTCTCACTCGACCCGCATGCTTCACTTATCTCATTAGGTCAGTGTGTCGGGATATAATACACAAAAGTGTCGTATGTCAGTTGCGTTCCTCCGCAAGAGCCCATCCGTAACCAAAGGTCAGGACGTAACACCTCTACTCCTCTCTCTTTCTAACAATGCAATAAATATATTTTGAAAGGACGTGGGATTTAGAATTTCGTAATATTCGATGTTTCAGGCTTAGCATGGTAAGATACTTGAAATATTTGTAACTTTCTTAGTTCTAGAATAGGTGTTTAAGTTGTAATACACACACATATACATACGGGTTTCTGTGGTTTATTTTATTTGTTTCAAAATAATTGCTGCCTTCTAAATTTATTAATATTTGTACCGAATTTCAAAAACAAGAGAGGTGCATTACGATTGCACGCTTGTCATATTTTTTCTGTTCGCAGACGAGAGAGGTGCATCTCGGTTGCACGCTTGTTGTTTCTTATTTTGCAAATACAGATCTAAGAGAGGTGCGTCACAAGCGCATGTTTATTTTCTCGTATCGCCTTCAGATTTCCAACCACAGTGTCCAGCCAAGTAGACGTCGTACGCGACGGGGAGGGTGGGGAGGAAGAAATTATCACTTGCAGAACTTGCTGCGAAACTACGATCGTAGTGGTTAATTAGATCGATCGATCTGGACGCGACTAACACCCGTTCAACGAACACAGGAGGACATTCCGCACGAGCCATTCCACGTGTAACGAGTGTAATGGATCTTTCGCATCATCGTGTTATAATTAGACCCAAGTGGAAACTAATTAAAATTTGTAGACCTAAATAGTATATCCGTCAACAGTTCCGCCGTCAGATTCCAGAGAAAAGACGTAAGATTTTGTATCCGACAAAAGAAAAAAATACAAATAACAAATAAACTTGTAAGACAGTTATATAAGCCTATTTCGAGTAGATTTATCATACATACTAACCACCTTGTGTAGTATATCACTGTCGGTAACGTACCATCGTCGGTAACGTTTCATTGTCGGTAAATATACCATTGTCGATAACATACCACTGTACTTAACGTATCATCGTCGATAACATATTATTGTTGGTAAATACACCATTGTCGATAACGTGAGCTTACGCACACTATCACTGACGTGCGCCCGGCTAAAGGTCGACGCTGATTGACCTGATTTATTCAATAATTATTCCTTTATTATATGTAATAGAAAAAAATGGTTCAGGACTTTTTGATTCAATTTTACTTCTTCTACCTGCCTACGAGATATGTTAAAGTCATACTGGGACACCCTGTATATATATATATATATATGTGTGTGTGTATGTGTTCATATACATACGCGCGCGTATTTTTTGCACAACATTTTGGTATCGGCTTGCATGATCATGTTTGTTTTCGTTAAAATAATTTATTTTAAATTTTATTATATATTTATATATAATTTATATTTAATCTTATTACTTATAATTTTGAATCGTTCTTGAAAGTATCTATCTGTCTATCTATCTAATTGAACTTTCTACAGTAAATTTTGTATTATTGAAATAGAGTATTTTAACAAAACTTAATAAATATTATAACGTATGAAATAACACATATTTATAATTAAATAATAAAAAGTTAAACTAAATATTAAAATACTAAAATCACACACTTTTACTTTTAAATGACTTCGAGTTAACTTAATTTTGAATGTTTTAGCTAATACCATACGAAGTTAGCCAAATAGTCAATATTGATGCAATTCACACAACAGAATCTTCGAGAAATAATGAAGAAGATTTAACTAATTAGTTGACATTAGTCTTATGTCATCAATTTCATGAAATACTTCAACAGAACCAATATATGAATGTGCAAGTGTCAGATGTAAATACATGTCCTTTATTACTGCCTGATGAATGTCTTACTGATAAGGAGATCGTTGAAATGATTATATACGATCAAAACGACGAAGCAAAAAATGATAAAAAAATGCAAGTCTGCCTCAAAGTGAGACATTCTAGATGCAATAGTAGGTTTTAATAATAATGTCCTTATTTTTTAGGCTTGTAAAGCTTTAAATTCAGTAAGTAATTATTGTACAAATAGTTCATACTATGCAGAAGAAACTATTGTTTCTTTAAACCATTTCAAAAATAGAACGATGACTAAGGTACATCAATACGAGTTACAATAACATGTGACATAAATTTTTTATTTTTATATCAGTTTAATTTTTTATTTATATATCAGTACTAGAATAAAAAGTAAAAAGAATTTTTGTTACTTTTTGTTAATAATTTACTTATAGTCTGCTAATATAATTTAATGTTAATTCAAACAAATAATTTGATAGTATTAATAGTATTTTTTATATAAAGAACATATATGATTTGAATTAAGATTTGAAGTTAAAACATTAGATTTTAAAAAAGTTCTGTTACCATTGAAAAATTTAATTATATATAATATTGTTATTGACAATAAGTTATGACAGTAAGATTTACTAAAGATTTTATTATTAATGCAATTTCAATTAATATAAAATGGTTTAAATTGATTTAAAGTGATATTAGAGTTTCCACACAAAATAGATTTAAAAGTAGATTTAAAGTTGAGAAACATTAAAAATATGTTCTGAAATAAAAGTTGAAAAACAATTAAATCATTCTAGTATTTATTTCTCTTTTTTAAAGAAGGTATTTATCATTATTTTTCACTTTTTCTTGTCACTTTGAGGTTATGGTAATCTGTCACAGTATTCAGTGTTGCACGAAAGTACGAGAATTTTGAGAGTACAGGAGAATCGATTGAGACGCGATTGCTGGGCAATTCACACGCTATCGTAGAATTCCCTCTCCACTACTATAGTGCAACACTAGTCATACTTGAGCAAAGCTCCGCCTTTAACTAAAAAGTGGGACATCTCTCTCAATTTTATTTCGTGGAACTCTACCTCGGATTACAAAAATAAAGGAGGGAGCTGTACTGTAGAACGTATATCGATTGTCCGGACTCGGACACGAAGTCGCTGAGATCGTCGTACCGAGTGATTTACTTTTGACCAAACAAATTTTGCAATTTTGTCGTTTGCTTCGTGTTTAGTGCTAAAGCTCGAACGCGCACATAACGTTTGTAGATTTCGACCGAGTAATACCGAATCGGATCGTTGAATTCGTGATGTACACGCGATCTAAAATCGCGCGACCATCCGCGTTGATTCGGTTCATCGCGACTTCGTCGCTCTTACGTTCGTAGAATTGAACGAAACGTTGTTGTTCGTTACCGTTGCCGGTGTCACTGTGGGTGGATGTGCGAGGCACGCAATGTCGCCGACGAGACCGCATCCGGCAGCGCGTCCGACTGTTTCGCTTTGTTTCGACGTCCCTTTGTATCCGTGCAACAAACGATTTTTTGGAAACAACGTACAAATCGTACGCTACATTTGCGGGAGTTTGTACGTTTTCGAGCGTTCCATTGTTTCCATTACGAACGCAACGCGCACCGTTTCATAATTTGCGCTCAATCACTTTGATTCCAATGTTAGACAAGAATGCGATTTTCGTTGCATAGTAAAACGTACGAACGAACAATTTTGGTCGTTCGTCGTATTCGTTATAATCTCTTCGAAACATGTACGCGACGTTATCGTCGCGTACATTTGACGCGTTTGCAGAACACGGTATCGATCGATACCTTAGCGTCGTTGGCCATCTCGTATACGTCTTCGCAATTGCACGTGTTATGATCGCTGAACGCGTAAAACAATCGCACGCTGTTGCTTGGTTTGCCAACCGTTACGTCGCGTTTACCGGTGCATCGTTTTGCATCGAACACGTCGAGATTTTTTCGCAACGATCGTTGTCTGATTTGGAAGAAGTTCGCTTTGTGCGCGCATTCTAGTATTCGTCCCAACATTGTTTGTCGCAACAAATTGTTGGAAGCGAGCGTTTGCGCGTTGATCGCAATTATCACTTTGCTGGAATCGGTTAGAAACGGATACAAGCATACCAACAACGAATCGTTACACACTACCTCGTAAAAGTACGGATGGGCGATCGCGGCTACCAGTTTGCAAACAAGCAAAAGTTCTCTTTTCGAGAGCTACGCATGTTCGGCGCATCGCGTTACCGCGATCCACGGATTTGTTTCGTAGTTCGATTCCGGTACGTAGGACGCCGCGGCTTCAAACGCGAGATCAAATTCGAACGTGTTGTCGGCGCGATTCGTCGCGACCAATCGTATAGACGAGCAAACTGGTCAATATGCTTCGCATATGTCGTAGTAAGCAGCGGCCGTTTGTTCGTCGATTTCAATATTTTCTATGTTTCCGTTGACGTTGCTTCACCGAGTACCGTTATCATTGGAATACCGTTGAATACATTTACGTTTACGTGATGTGATCGGGCAGACAATCGACCGATGGTTACAATGGCCAATAGGTTTCAACGTTTTTACGAATCGCAACAGCGCGACAAACGAGATACTTCGTTCTCTCCTTCGTTTTCCCGCTTGCGTTTGTGTTGAATCGGCATCGTTCGCTTCATCGCCGTTCGTCAGTTCGATTATCAAAGCGCGAACGCAGAACAAAGAAATCTCTTTCACTGCGATTATCGTAAAACATTCATTGCTCGATTCGCGATCGCCGCTTCTATTCGTTTTATCGCGAACGCGATCGAATCGAACCGCACACTCGTTTGCGTATGATTCTTGCAGTTCTGTCGCGTTTGCGAAGAATGAATATTGCACCGCGTGCGTCATGGTCATTACTCATCCGGCGTTACGTATGCTACTTACGTTGAAGAAACTAAAGTACTGTAACGGAGCCGATTTGCGATCGGCTTTGCCCGGCCTTCTGCCTGCCGAACAGCTCGGTCGGTGCCAAGGATCGGGGGAGAGGAAGGCGTAAAATTGCGACACTTTTGGTTCTGCTGAATGTACAACGGTTTATTCTTATTAAAATTTGCGTTAAGCAAGCGCTTTAACACCTTAACTTAGTAATTTCTAGTGGCGTCGTCGCGAATCCGGCGAAGTAATGCGGAGCGACAGGGGAAACGGTATGTCGGCGTGCGGCGCGCGGGTTTAAATCTTACTAGCTAAACTTATGTCTAAGGTGGGCAGAGCGTTATATACACGGGGTGAGATGTCCGTGGCCGTGAGAACGGCCGGTTGATTCTCCAGGGCTCGTGGAGCTGACGTGGAGACAACGCCTCGTCGGTTCGGAGCGCGCGAGACAACGCCTCGAGCTCGGGATGGGAACTGATCTCGATAGCCGATTTTGGTATATGGCCCCAAAGCGGCCTGTGGTCCGTCCAGGATCGGGGCGCGGCGCGGATGTCGCATCGACTTACGCACACGCTTGCACCTGTTTACGCACAGGTATATGCCGCGGCTTAAGTCTATAGATAAGGTAACTAACTATAGAGGCGTGTGTGGCTATATTATAACTAGATTTATATTTCAGAATGAAACTTACAAACTAACTATATCTACGGTAACATATTTACATTATTTACAAGGAAAAATTTAATAACGAGGTTCGCCTTGTTACAGTACCGTTCGGAACTACCGAGCATTTGCAAACACTTTATCGCGATCAGATTGATAAAGCGCATTTTCTTTACTAGTTCGTAATTGTACTTCACATCGTCATACATGCGTCCGCAATAGAACTGCGCACCCAATATGTCTGGAAACATGTCGGGTGCTCAGATTCTGATTGTTCATCGCGTTCGGCACAACAGTGCGATTAATCGTCCACACGTTGCCGGTTGAATTCGTTCGCCGCGACCGCGATTGCGTTCGACGCACGTTTTGTTTCGTGCGCGCGCCACTCGTTCTCATTTCGGATTTGAGATGTCGTTTCATGGAGTCGCTCTCTGCGGATCGTTGTTTTGCAACTGATGAAATTGACCAATTGGGCTCGATGCGCCAGCGAAGCTAGTGACACACTACAAGCTAGCGATGACACCGCTAATTTGTCGAGAAACATCGCGCCGTCATTGATCGATCGCTTGGTCGGCGGTGTCGTCGCGTCGGCGGAGCGATGGCGTTTTATCGAACGAGCGCGTTAATGAAAAATTGTATGAGAGCCGAGTACAATACGGGCGAAGCGTTCACTAGTTAGTTTTCTAGATCAACGATGTCCATTTTGTTATCGGCGCGACTTATGGACGCGTAGCAATTCGCCGCGAAGTCTTCGATCGTTACGTCGAACGAATCAAGTGCGTTTGCTTCGAATTCGCGAGCTACTCGATCGGTGCGGTTTCGTCGCTGCCATTCTCGTTGTTGATGGTTCACACGTCGATTTGATAGTCATTGTCGTCGTTTGCGGTTCGAGCGAGCGTTATCTCGCGTTTTTCACGATCGCGAACGCTCACTTCGCCGTTTTCGGTTATGTATCACATGTGTCGCTATCCGTTTTCGTCGTACACTTACATGCGAACATCACTGTTCGGCGAACCGTAGTGAGGTCGGTACACGTGCCACATTTTGGCGTTTTTAATGTAATTGCTGTACGTTCAATAGTAATTGTGAAACATGTACACGCATCCAATCTTCAAATCATTCGCAAAAACTCCGTTCGCGTCGTTCTTTCTGATCGACGCGTCCAGATGAGTCCCCATTAACACCGGCAACAAATTGCACGCGTTATCGCGTTATATTTCTTAGTTTTGTTTGCTGTTGTCACTGTTAATTTTCACGTGCGCTTTGACGCACGCCGTATACCGTCCGCGTCGTTCGATTCGCTTCGCGCGCGTCTACGCATATTTTGCATTCGTTCAATCGTAATACGCATCCCACAAACGTAGAGCGTATCTGGTGTGAAGTTCGGAGTCGCGCAAGTAGCGCAGACAGTCCGCGGAATTCACGAAGCGCGATTTCCGGTGCTCGTGTCGTCGCGACGCAACGATCGTTCGACGGACTTTCGTTCGGATCGTTTGACAGAGCGAAACCTCTGCGCGTTTTGTCCAGTCCGCAAACGAATTGATGTAACAATTCGCAGCGTGTGAGCGTAGGCTTCGACGTTTATTTTGTCGACGACGACTGTCGACGTCGACGTCGACAAATTGGATATCGACGACAGCGTTGCAGCTTCGTCGATGTTGAGCGGTGACAACGGCGGCGCGAACAACGGAGACGAAGCGTTCGTTGTCGCCGCAGAAACGATCGAACGTTCGCGCGCGCCGTGTTGTCAAACGTCGTCGCTCGATTCGTTGCCCGCGTATGATCGCTTAACGAATTCTCAGCAACTTGACAACGCTATCAGTTCTTCGCTGATGTTGCAAAACGAAAACGAGTTTACTCCGCATTTCACGTGCAATCCTTGCTCGAGCACTTCGCACTCGCCGTTTCGCGTACCGTATGTCAGCTTCTACAAGCGATCGGACGTCGCTATAATAGATCGCGTTGCACCGCCAATTCGAAACGACAACGGAGATCGTTCGTAATACGTGCGTACGAGCGATCTCTCGTCATCCTGCTGCGCGCTAGTCGCGTATTCCGGTTGGTGACCCCGACGTTCGACAACACGACGGATCGATTCGCGATTATTCCATTTGCTGTTTGTCGACGCATCCTGCGTTCGCTCGCTCGCTCCACCGTTTTGAATCTTTTGAACATCGCGAACATGCGACTGTGTATGCAACATCGTTTCTCATCTATTCGACGAGACGCCATAGTTAACGCGGTGAGATCAATCAACGCTTTGCGAGCGATCTCCGCGTCGCGTCGTTTAACACGTGCAGTTCTTTCTTGAACGCCGTTGCAAGAACGTTACTGATTCCGGTCGCCGTCGGACGGTAGCAACTGTTTGATTCACTCGTCCAAGAATGCGTCTATCGAATCGCACGCGCCTTTCGCACCTTCCGACATGTCGGAATCTTGATCGTAGGTATTGTTGCGTTGATGTTTACACGCACTCGATGATTATTGTCGCTTACGTAGTGGCACAAATATCAGCGAGTAATCACCGACGCAAGCAAACACCACCGATGACGACGTTATAGTTGCGATTCTTCGAATGAGTTTTTTGTTTCTTTCACTTGGGACGGCGACGACCGTGGCGCCGTTGTCGCGAACGATTTCTCGTTAGTTGAAACGGTCAACGCCGCTAACATTGATCATCTTTGCGATTCCATACGCTACCGGATATGCGGAACAGAATCTCGTTTTGTCCGCTATGTTGCGTAGAGCCAATCTTCGCACTTGTTCAGCTGTTACTCTGTACTCATATCGTCCTCAATCTACTAAGAGAACGAACGCGCCCGATTCGTTGTCTCGGACGCACGCTGACACGTACTCGTTATTCACGTCGGCGTTTGGCACCGGCCTGATCTATGTGTTTCTGATGGAATAGGGCGTACGGAACCGAAAGTACTACATTGACCAGAGCAACGTCGCTTTTCAGGCCTATCGGACAAATGCGATGCACGATTTCACCCATCATTGTGCTCAATCGTTTGATGCGCTCGCTCGCGTTTATGTTTTCTCCGGCTATGTCCCTGTATATGCGTTCAAACGACATGAACGTGTGGTGTTCGCTGTCGTCGTCGCTCTTTCGCGCGTCGTTTGCTTTAACTGGCTTCGCAGCGGCAATCGCTTCGGATTACCTCGTCGCGAGAGATTCGGAGCGGTCGAACGATCGGATGCGATCGTTCTGATTTGCTTCGTCGCGATCAAACTATCGAATTGTTTCATTCTCATTTGTTAGCGACTTTTCGCGAATTAGTTTGCTTAGGCATGGTAGTGCGTTTCCGTTTCGTGATCGATTTGTATCGTTAGCCACGCCGGTTAAGTTGCTCCATAGCTGCGTGGACTGTAATACCGAGATCGCTGTGCAATACGTTTGACGGAGGACATTTCCGCGATCGATCCACGTTGCCACGCGATAAGCGATTGTTTGTACAACGGAAACGTTGCTCTCTCTCGTTCTTTCTTAACTAATTGAGCCGTTGACGTTCGTTCTCGTTACATGGCTACGTAACAAGCGTCTGAAGTCGAAGCTTTGTCGTCTCCGCCCGTACCTCTTCCGGTACTCTTGTTCGATCCGCTCGATTCAGCCGATTTGGCGCTGGTACACCTCCAACAACATCGAATTGTAAAGAACACGATGTCGTTCGCTGCTCGTGTTATCGGAATACGACGAAGTTGGCAATTGAGCGAAGCAAAGTTTGACGCGTTGCTTTGCTCGAACAACGTCCGAGAACGTACGAACGGTCGACGAAACGACAACGCGAACCAACGCGTCTCCTGGAAACGAGGAATTGATCCGTCCGTTTCGAATAACAAAGCGCGTTGGAATCAAACGCGCGAAATATTTGTGTATATATAACCGCGCTTCGTGCGCGAAACGTCGTTTCCACCGTCTCCGCCCCGTTGCTTCCGTTGTCTTCGCCGTTGACCGCCGTTCTTTCTAAACATGGCGCAACGACTATCACGATCTCGATGATCACGACGATCAACGCCGCGTTTTTCCACTAGTTGTTTGTCATAG
>QVNW01002485.1:0-21922 GCA_014825475.1 Pseudomyrmex flavicornis
CTCTCTCTCTCTCTCTCTGTGTGTGTGTGTGTGTGTGTAGAATACAGTGTAATAAACCAATAGGAAAAATTTTTATAAATAAACAATTGATGTTTGTTTATCTCGTAGTTTTTAGCATTACAACCGCTTAAAGAAAGTTACATTCAAATTGATTTCAATGTCAATGTACATATAAAAGATGCTAATATAAAAACGCTTTATTAGTTACTGCGACAAGTTCACATTACTTACATAAGTATAAAGAAATCACGTGACGTCCAAGTCACTTGTACAGGATGTTCGGCAAAAAAGACCCTAACAAATATCTTTCTATCAGTAATTAGTAAATACTTCACCTGATCTAACAATTATTATTTCTTACAAGAGAATTCTTCATGAAGAAAGATTGTGACTATAATTCTGTATCCATCTGGTCAACTGAGATATCTTATTATCATTTAAAAAGTATTATACTTTGCGTATATTGTAATTATTATACATTTTGTACCTATCTTTGTTTTCTCTTTGTACCTGACATATTTGCTCGCGACACTTTTGCAGACAACCTGTACAGCGCATTTTGACTATCTTAATTTAACGGATTTTTTGAACAAATTGTACAAATTGTACTTAAAAATCTAAACAAATGTTAACATCTCATATACTAAGTAATAATAATAATTATTATAGTTGCTCTGCTATAATCGTCTCGTTCTTTCTAAGAATTATATATATATATGTGTACACATATATATATATATATATATCTACATATTAAATTATATATATATAGTATTTTCTTATATTTATTAGATTAAAATAAAAATTACCAAAAAAGCAAAGTAAAAACTTTTATAAAAATAAAAAGGTTTTCATCAAAGCATGTTTCACGTACAAAAGCAACAATTACTTAGAGGCCTTGCAAGTTTTTGTATTATCTACTATAGTGCACATATACAATATCTTTCCTTTTTTATATATATTATTGTGTGTGTGTGTGTGTGTGTGTGTGCGTGCGCGCGCGCGCGCGTATATATATATATCTATATCTTTCTCTGTCATTATCTTTTGTTTTTGCACATTTCTTATTCGCGCGTATATATGTCCCACGCAAGTATATGTGTTTGTTAATGAAAAAATGTACGTGCATGATATAATTGTGGACTATTATTTTTCCACTCATATAGATTTGGCCTTCTTTCGGCAGAGTAAAAAATCGATCGCGGCTAAAGATTCTTAAAGAACAATCGTCACATTAGAAGATTAATGTTAAAATCAGTCGAAGCCAGATTGCGACACTGTTTCTACATAAACTTAATTATTTTCAAGATTGCATGTAACTAATACAACATTTTCTTATAACCGACCACTTATTAACATCTTGTGCATACATTTCTTGCTCCAACTAAATAATTGTATTAAAATTTCGACAAACTTGTTACAAAAAATATATTATATAAAACTCTTCCATTTCTTTACTTTTAATAATAAAAATAATAAGGTAAACTATGCAAAATAGTAAAATATTCTTATAAATACTATTCTTATAAATAATTTCTAATTCCACGATATTGTTTCACTAAAACAACTAACGATAATTTTAATTAATACGAATACACGTTCCATTTAAAGTTACACAATAGAGCAAGTATTTTTATAAATTAGACACTAGAATTTAACATATTTTAGATAAATATTAATATAGTTACTCAAGAAACAAATGCAATATAGAAATTAACGCGCGCGCATTTATGTTGTAAGATACACAGAAAAAAAATATATTTAGAAAATACTTAACACTATATGTAGAACATATATTACATGCAATCTTAAAAATACTTGTTGCACAAATTTGGAATAATCAAATGCAATTCTCGTTACTAATCGAAGTGTCTTGCTCAACCTGGCTCTATCAAGTAATTACGATCAATGCTAGAATAGTTTCTACGATACCATTTCCATAAATAGCTTGCACGCTATGAAACACTTATAGTTTTTGGGTTTTATAATACCAATAGAGAGCTTGACGCACAATAAGCATTTTTTTCATAGTGAAGTAAATATAAAGTAAATATAAATAAAAAGAACAATAACAAAAACAGTTTTTGTGCTACTTCTTAATATTTATCAAGTAAAAAAACAACATTAACAAAAATGTTAATGTTTCAGAAACTAAAAATCATATTCAATTATTGCACATCAAAAATTTACAGTATCCTAAATGTAAAAAAAAAGAAAAAAAGTTTCTCTAAAAAGTATAAAACCCAAAACCAGAGATTCTAATTGGCAGTATAGTGTTGGACGTTGCGCCTAGCGCAAGGTGCATAGCAGAGCTGCTGCAAGTAGGCAAAAAGGATCGAGAGATCCTTAAGCCTAACGAGAGGACATTTTTTTAATGTGGCTTTGATTAAGAAAGTTGCAGATGTTACACGTACGTGGCCATAGTACCAGTTGGAATAGGTGGTGTTTCTTCTGGTCTACCTTTAGGTCCATATTGCCCTATGAAAGATCCATCTTCCGTGAAGCGTCCTGAAACAAATTCCAAGGATTATTATATAAGATTTTATTGCATTATTATGCAGAGAGCAAATCTATAGAGAGAATAAAATAATCCTATAATTATATATTACTTGTATGCATATTGTAATATAATGCAACATTAGTTTATACATGTGCATGCAATATATAATGCAATGTAATAACATGTTAATTTCAAAAATTTGGAAATTCAGATGTAATTATTAAAAAGATATTTAGTAGACTTACCTTAGACTAAAGTAGCAAATGCGTGCGAATTTGGTTCTTGCTTAGGATGTCTGCCATATTGATAAATAAAAGAACCATCTTCGTTCATGCCCTCTGTATCGAATCAAGCAATGAAGCAAATAAAACGTATAACAAAAAACGCAGCAAATTAAAAATAAAATAATAATGGATCAAGCAAAAATGTTACTTAAATGAAATATAAATAGCTATAACTATATACTAACTATAACTGACTTATGCAATTGTGACTGATGTGTGTCATGTATAAAAAAACCTGAGCGTTCATAAGAAAACTTTTAATAAGTGTGATATTTTTTCTACATTGAAAGTTTCTACATTTAAAACTTGAAAATTTCATACATGCTTTTTGTAAAAAGATTCGATCAAACTATAATATACATTGAAAAAATAATCCAATAATGCGTGCGATATATAATTAAGAGGTATTTCACCTTTTTTCATCTTTTAATAATACGTATGAGAAATGTTGTTGTAAAACCAGCAAACTCCTACTCGCGTTACTTTTGAGAATTAACGAAAAACTGTTCTGAAGATATATGAACATATTGTGCCTTAAAAAATTATTTTTTCATCAATTCTAGTACATCTGTAAAATTTGAAGTTTATATTTAGACAGAATTAGCAAAAATTAATTTTTCAAGAAATAGAACATTTGTAAAAAAAAAAAAAAAAAACTGAATATACAAAATCAAATGTACAATTTTAATATAAATAGAGTATTCTGACATGAAAATATGAAATTGTCTTTTTTTTAAAGGAACAAATTAGAGAAACTTCAAGATGTACTAAACTGCATTAAAGTTGTGGAAGAGCAATTGAGAATAAGATGAAGCGAAGTCTATTCAATCGTAATTCTGTATAACCTTAGTGCAGCCGAAAAAGAATAGATCTTTTATGTTTATCGGTTAAAATAGAGACTGAAAGACTGTTTTGCAATGTATGGACCGACAGAGTTTGCTAATAATTATTCTTTTTCAAATGTTAATTTAAATAGAAGTCTGATGTTGTTTTAGGAGCATGTATATTAATCACAGTGATTAGAAAGTAAACGTGGAATATAATAACTCAAAAATTTTGATAAGTGAAGAATATTGGTTTCGCAATATTGCAACACTGCATATACAAATGCATCTTTCAAATCATTAATTGTAATATTTAATATATAAGTGAAAAACTCGTGCAATTTCTAATACGCTAGCCATATTTTGAACGATATTCTTACTCAAGTTGAATAAAATGCTGAACTTATTACGAACCTGTATCTCCGTCACCGTACTCCGCCATAGAATCGGTATCAGATTCAGGGTGTTTACTATCCTGGTGAGATGACGATGCTAAAGACGCACGTCCGCCAGCTGATTTGGTGTCTAATGGTTGTGAATACTCATGAAATCCGCCTTCGTCAGGATAATCAGCGCGTCCGGCGGCCAATTCTCGTTCATGTACCGCGTATTTTCCACCTCTATTTCGCTTAATAACGCAAACAACTATCAGTATCAAAAGAAGAATAGCGATCGCTAGCATCATTCCTGTGGAAAGGAATAAAATTCGTTGAAATGTAAATGGTCGTTACGACATAAAATACAAATATTTATCCACAAAAAAAATTATACCTATGAACCAGCCGGCTGTCGCGACATTTTCCTTCGGTTGTATAATGGGTCCCTCACTACTCGTCTCTACTTCTTGAGGAGCGCTCTCGGTCATATAATCTCCATCAACCGCAACAACCGACATCACATAGACCTCACCACTTTGAAGACCACGAATCTCAATAGTATTCAATTGGAACTCAGGATCCGATAATGTAGATATCGTTTCTCCTCTAAGCTTGTACTTGACGAAAAAGTGACTTCCAGGAATGCCGTTTAAATTCGGTTGCCAAATAACTTTCACGTTTGAATATCCATTCTCCACTGATACGGTTTCCCATGTAAATTGTGGAACATCGGGTCGCTGAGAAGTTCGCGTCTTTTGTTCAATAAAAAAGCTGTGAATATATTAAAATAATAAAAAACATGCCAATTATTACAAAATAATAGCATACATAGCAGCATGTTATGACATAATGATATAATACTTACTCGTCACCTTCACCAACTTTGGTTGTTGCACGTACATGAACGCGATATTTTGTATCAGGAGCTAATGCCGCTAATTTGGCACTTGTAGCTTCTGGATCTGTAATCTGCGGCTTCCTTTCTAGCAAAGGTTCCAATTTCGTGCCATTCACGATCCGATAATAAATTCTATATCCGGTTAGAATACCATTGGGTTCTGCAGGCCGCGTCCACACAAGGAACAGAGCACTAGATCCCATTGGAAATGCTTCTAAACTGAGTACTGGTCCTGGGATACCTTCCGGTGTATCAAAGCTCAAAATTTCAGACGCCGGACCGTCGTGTCTGGATCGTCGAGTAAACGTTATTTATTAAAGAGATAATGCAACATATGCAATAGTAAAAAAACACGATGTTTGATAATAACTGAATCTCTCATGGCAGATAGAGCGGATTGTACTAAGCCAAAAAGTTGTTTATCATTTTGTGAGCTTCGCAATAATTGAATGAATTAGTAATTTTAAAAGATCCGCAAATAAGCGTGCATCCGCGTAACGAGACAGACGTTTCGTGCGCTTACTGTTGCTAGGTATACAGTAACTCAATAAGAGGATTGTTTTATAAGTAACAATGGCTGATAATAAAAAAAAAAAAAAAAAAAAAAAAAAAAAAAAAATATTATTATTTATACTTATTTGATTAAAAAGCATTATTATTTATATTTATTTGATTAAAAAACCATGATTACTATAAATTATAAAAACTTAACTATTAGATATTTATTACAAATCGAACTGTTATTGTATCGCCGCGCGCTGGACTGTCTCTTCACGTGAATGCACGTCCATTTTCGCGGACCTTTATAAATTAATAACTCATTAATTGCAAAATAGTAAAGGACTAATAAAATAGTAAAGAACTTTTGGACTCAGTACAATTTACTCTACATATCTGCTCATGAGAGATAATATTATTGGATCGTCAAGATATCCTTTGTAGATATATTTGAGATGTTATTATTACCTGCCATTATAAGCGAGTATTTTCACAAAATTTTTGCTGTATGGAACAAACTTCGTGATTAAAGCGTGTGTCTTGTTTCCACCGCGAACATCAATTTCACGCATTCCTCTCTCGCCATCCTTCTCCGTCCAAGTCTGAATTTTATATCCTTGAAGTTCACCTCTCACCGTTTCTTCAGGTACCGGACTCCAGGACAGCAAAGCTGTTGTACTCGACTTCACTTGTTTTAAAGTAAAATTGCCGGGTGCTTGTAGGGGAACTGAAATGGCGATTATAAACGTTTTATGATTTAGATTAATATCGTTCCACTAAATCTAATATTGACAATTTTAATTATAGTTCTGATAATAAAGCAATATTATCAGTGGATTACCGTCTTCTCCGGAATATCCGATAACCTCTTCCGCTGGAGTTCTACTCTCTCCTTTTTCATTTATCGCGACAACTTTGATCTTATATCGCTGATAAGTAGGTTGATTATCCACCACTAAGCTGTTTTTCTTCCAATCATTTATGTCTTGTATAATCCAATTATCACCGGGTATATCCCTCTTATAATACACTCTATACATGAATCTGGGAGCATTATGTTCTATCTGTGGCATGGTCGTCCAAGAAATAACTAAATTTTGCGGCGTGGTGCCATTGCCTCTAACATTGTCCGGATTTTTATAAGGAACATCCGGTAAAGTAGAGCAAACATCGCTATGTGGTGACGGCAGAGACGGGCCTATAGAACAAAATGATACAAAACACAAGTTAGATTTACATCTATCAAATTTATATCTTAAAATTGTTTACTTTAAGTGTTTTTTCTATCTTCAAAAACATTAAGATTTTTACCTATTTTATTCCATGCGATAACGCGGAACGTATAATTAGCCCAAGGTGTCATAGGCACTGTAAACGCCTGGTCAGTAGATGAAACAAAATCTTTAGATATCTCCCAAACGTCTGGTGTGAAGCTGGTGTTGTGTTGGATAGTGTAGCGTAGAATGGGAGCTCTGTTGTCTCCCATAGGTATCCACCGAACGAAAGCATCATTTGACAAACAGTTGACGCCAACTAATCTAGGCGCATTCGGTACATCCTGAACTATCAGCGTTGCTTGTGCTTTCGCGCTATCCAAGTCAGTGTGTGCGACACATGTGTAAGTACCAGAATCAAGTTCAGTCGTCTTTGTAATCATTAGAGAATAATCCGAACTTTTTACAAATCTCGGTTCCATTTCAAAATCTATTGATTCGCCATTGGCTAGCCATTCTATTGTCAGTGGTAAACTGGGATCAGCGACAGCGTTGCATCTAGAATGTAAAAATCAAGTTTCAAAAGTCTTAGTTTATAAATTGAAATTAATATAAATTTATTTTTTACTCTATATATATTAAAATTTCAATTCTGTTTTATAAATTATTATTACCTAAATGTGGCAGTGGAACCCGCTGCGACTTCGTAATCTTCTGGCTCGTCTGTTATCCTGGTGTGCTCTTTTACCACTAATTCGGCGGATGCCTCAACCTCGCCCAACTTATTGGAAGCGTGACAGGTGTAAACACCCGCATCCGAGAAAATTACATTCTCGATTTCCAAATCGCCAGTGTCCAAAGTCTTGTAACGACCGCCAGTTAGTTCCTGTCCATTTTTAATCCATTTTACTTCGGGTTTAGGCGCACCGAAAACGCGGCATGTAATTCGCACGGATCTGCCGTCGACCGTGCTCATGTCCGTAGGTGGTTGTGTGATGTCCGGCTCTAAAGCCAACACGTTGATGTATACATCTTTGTAAACATATCCCAATGAATTAGTAGCGTTGCACCCGTAGTTTCCTGTATCTGTTTTCACCAGCTTTTCAATGATGATGGAATTCTGCGTAACTTTCCTTCTGCTGTTCGGTGGTGCCTTAGATATTGGCTTGCCGTTGTGAATCCACTTAATCTCAGGAGCGGGTACTCCATTGGCTTCGCATTTGATCTCCACAGTTTCGTCTTCCGCAGCGTTCACAAATTCCGGCTCGACAATGAAATATGGCACCGCCATTACTTGCAGGTTTATGGAATACGACTGAGCTGTTCCTACTCCATTCGATGCTTCGCAAGTATACGTTCCCTCGTCCTCGAAATTGACATGTTTTATGATGAGAGATTTACCGTAGTTTCCTTGAGTTATTTTCTCAGACGAAATTGGTTGGCCGTTTTTACTCCAAACGATCTGTGGCAAAGGTGTACCTCCGAATATGCAATACAGTTCTATTTTCTTGCCGCGCAAAGCAACTTCGTTCTTCCTGGTTACGTATTGTCTTTCGGGCGGATGTTTATTTTGGCCGGTAGACGCGCCAGTAGAAAGTACATGTAACAAAACTTTATTGCCTAATTTGTATTCGTTTCTGAACACAGATGTGGCGGCACAGGCATAGTAAAAATCATCTGAAGCATCATTTTTCGTGACATTACTGAACCAGAGATTTCCTTCTGGATCCAGAGTCATTCTTGAGTTATTGATTGACTTGATACCACCAGCGATATCCTGAATCAGCCAATAAACGTTTGGTTTAGGCCAGCCATCAGGCGGATGACAGGTAAGTTTGAAGGGGGATCCTTCGGTCGCATCTACAGTCACCGGATTTTCGTCTTTGAACGAATTTAATTCGGCTTTTCGAACGAACACCGAATTCGATGTAGCTATCCCCCATTCATTCTCGGCGAAACATTGATACTGTCCTAAATCTTCGTCTCTCGGTCTTGAGATCACTAAAGTGCCTCTACCAGGCTGTTGAGAGATGCGATCATCATACGCCGGCCACTCGAATTTTTTGCCATTTTTAATCCAATGATACCTACATAATATATTTTTATCATATTTTCACAGAAAAAATAGAAATTCTTATATACATAATATCAGGAAGAAATAATACAAATTAAATATTTATAATATAATATAAAAAATTTTACACATAATATTCAAGTATTTGAATTTTTTTTATTTATTTTATTTTTAAATAAATTTATTCAAATTTATACACTAGCTTTGTCCATATTTCTACAAGTACATTTATACAACTCAAATGTCTGTATTAGTGATGACTACTTCATACATCCTAAAGTTATGAGATCATCCTTGTAATTAAGGCTGACTGGTTATATTTGCTGCTCTGCAGTAGACAAGATGAACAAGCTTGATGTAAGTGCAATGAGATTTCAGGAATGAGATATCGCGAAAGTATGTTTTCCGTTCCTGATTCCAACTTAAAGAATAGTGTCAAGAGACATATTTACATAAGCTAGCTATTTTTTTGATGGTACATCGGTATTATCCAACAATGTCGGAAGATTTTGTACATATATGTAATATTTGTGTGTTATATGTATAAGAAAAATAAAAAAACAAAATCACAGATACATACTTTGGAGCTGGTTCTCCTTCTGCTTCACATTCAATTAAGAACGGTTTATCATTCTCATTGATCTTTGCTTGACTAACTTGAAATAATTGCTCATCTGTTGGTGGTTGCTTAGATATCCGTGGTGGTGATTGAACTAATAAATAAGAAGTATATTAAACCTAGAGTAAGTGCCACTAAAATAAAGTTCACTTAGCGAAACAAAAAATGTGTACATGTACAAATACATAAAAAATACACACACACACACACACACACACACACATATATATATATCTATGTAAGACAGAAACATAAATACACAAAAGCATTCCAATAAAAAAAGTTTATAGAAAAATACTTTGTGTGATTAAAAATCATTTAACAAAAAATGAAATCATAACACAGGTTTTATAACTCTAACTAGTTTTCACCTTCTACTTTATTTGAGATATGTATTATAATTGAAAATTAATTTAAAAATTTTAATTAATATTTTATTCGCAAACTATTTCATCTAACATAAAACTCATAATAAATATTAATAATAAAACTATATTTAAAAACATATTAAGGGAGAACATTATTTGTACTTACTTATAGCCGATGTACCAATTATCAGTACAAGAACAATACACACGATACGTCTCATGTTTATTTTGTATGTTGGTAAGTTCAGAAAGCTAAAACAGCAATTTTACTATCACAAATATATTAAAATTACTACAAACAATAATGTATCTTATTATATATATTTTTTAAGTTATTATATAATAAAAATTATATTAACAGTTATATCAATTATATTAACATAATAACAATTATATTAACAGTTAACATAACTATACAGAGTGACCTAGTAATGATAGTATAATTGGGAAAAAACTGGATTTCTCTAGAAAAAAATTAATCTTAAAAAAGTGAAATAGAATATGTTTTTTCATATAAAGCTGTTTTTTTTTTTTAAACAGAGCTTTACATATAAAATATCTTTATTTTACGCTTTCGACTTTCAGTCAATTTATTTTTTCAAAAAGAATCTTCTCTTCAATCCTTCCCGATTTATGATTTTACTGAGTAAAAGTAAATCGGGATACTGTATATTTTATCCATAGTCTTCTATACCATAGAAGTCTATGATTTTATCTACAAATAATATTTAAAAACTTTACTTGATTCATTAATCTAGAAGTTTTAACAAACAGACATATTAAAAAAAAAAAAAAAAAAAAAAAAAAAAGAATAAATTTACTTTCTTTGCAATAAGGAAACTATTGTCAAAATGACATTTTTTGACATCTTACATTATCTTAAAATTCTAACGTCGTGAAAAAGCAAAATGCTTAAAATAGATTTGAATTCACTCAAAAATATCAAAAATCTATCAGGATCATTTGTTTTCATTAAGAATTTTCGAATAAAAATATTAGATTTGTTCCTAATTGTAATTTAGTAGTATATATTGCGCTTGCCTTTGCGAGAAATGTACGTACAGTTGTGTACATAAAACGCGCGTGCGCTTAACATAGTCTTTCCAAAGAGTTATAGCAAAATTGAAGCTGATCTAATTATCTGAAATTTTCAAATTCGCCAAAATGTTATAAGATAGTGATTGTTAATGGAGACACGAAAAATGGGCGTGTACCCAAGAGAAACAAAGATTGACCAAAGAGACATGTTACACATCGCACATATGTACACGCACGCATGCACGCACACGCACACACACACACGTTTTAACAATCGCTCTGCAATACAATTTTTGTTTCAAAAACGCAGTAACGTCGCGATACATAAAACAATATATAACAACAATTCGTTACCGCGATATGGAAATCAGGTTGCGAACTGTAACGATGTTGTCACACGATGATCTCACTCCTCCTTTTCACCGCGCGAATTTCGCGGATACGGACGTTTTCGTCTATCAAAACCGTGAGACAACGATACCTGAGTTCTGTGAAAAACGCGTCGCTCCAGCGCAAAAAATAACTAACTTTTTCAATATGACGCGGTAAACCGAACGAAGGAAAATGCAATGAAACCTAAGGCAAAAAGTGGGCACACCCGTAAGAAGCATTGATCGCCGATGCCGTGTCGGTTGTCCCGTTCATGCCTGTCCTTCGTTCTTCGTCGTTCCCGTAGCAATAATGATCAAGAAAAATCACGCGATTAATAAACGCGTAGACACTTACCGATATTCAATGTTTGCTTGGTGCATAACACCGTCAAAAACAGTCGCTATCACTAAGCATCATTGAAAAACTACAGAACCACTGACTCGAATACGTAACTAACGTAACTCGCCGTTACTATACTATCGTGCTGTTGCTGTGCGCGTGGCTTCTCATGTACGTGTGTACATACATATATAGCGCTAGCGCTTCATATATATGATGATATATGCATGTATGTATACATATATATGCTGCAGTAGTGTCTCCGGATGCGATCTCTTTCGTCTTGCGAAGAAATTAGATGGAAGAAACTCCAAATGTACTATAGGTAGATAACTTTACACGTATCAGGTTGAAGACCAACACTTGTTGATAATATTAATAATATTTATCTTATTCTTAGATGGATAAAAAATGCGACTTTTAATTGTTATCAATGAGACCGATAATAATAACTAACATCGATATCATTGATTTTATTATTGCATTGATTTATATATTAAAAATCAATGTACTCAACATTACATACACACATTGTAATAAAACATGTGTAATAAAATGGTACATAAGAATAAAATAGGCAAAAATTAATTTCATTTTTTAACTAATAACATGTACTTACGTAATTTTTATTTACTTACGTATTTGCTGAAAAAAATTATATATATATATAATATAAAAATTTTATATATATAATTTTATCTATATATAATATATATTAATATGTATAGTTATTTATATTTTTTTTTCTTGTGCTGTACAGTCACTTACACACGTACGCATGCATACACACTCATTCTTTAATTACACACAAATTATATATGATAAAACATTTTATTTTATTCACAATCATTGTACTATATGCTTTAGTAAAATAGAAAAAAACTAAAATTTTTGAAAAAAACTTTTGCTGGTTGACAAAATGAGATGTGTGTACAATATATACACTGTATATATGATAATGGACACTATGTACATCAACTAATACATGTTTTCACTGTTTGAGAATAAGATACCAAATTTGTTTAGTCAATCACTCCATTTCTAGTTAATTTCTGCATTCTGCATTCTGATTAAAAAATTACAAAAAATCTTAAACAACTGTTTCCATGATGTGTTTCTATATATTGTTTTTACAAAATACTTGAATCATTAATTACATTAAACCATTTGATATTGTTCAGGCTCTACTTCATGAATGTGTCGCAGAAAAAACGTAACTTTAACTTGCTCAACGTGTCGACATAGTTTCATAGCTAAACTTGTCCGCAATTTCATATGCTGTATAAGAGAGGGAAGATTCAACAGCAAAAATGCGAGACCGTCAATTTCCTAAACAGACACAATAAATAGTGATATAAATAAAAATAAAATAAAATAAAATAAAATAAAAGTACTGTTTACGTAAAATTTCTACTTCTTGAGAAAATTATATAATTGTGTACTATATTTATTTTTACTTACTTCTTCCTTGATACGATATGCGAGATCTCTGCAGTCATTTGTTTTTCTGAGATACCGAAACACGTCGTCTACACTCCAATATAGCGGATTCGAGTCAAGTTTCCGTGTTTTCGGTCGTCTTTGAGTCTTTTGCATTCTCAAATATTCGGCATCTGCCTCAGAGCAATCGGATTCTATGCTCGTGTCCCATTCTCTTTTGATTCCTCTGGTGATTGCAGAACTCTGACCGAATCTCGTGGAATGTTGCTTCGAATTTAAATTTGAGGGACTGCACAGCTCTCTATCTTTTGGCTTTCTATCATTAAACGAACTGCCGGAATCTTCGGAAACATTACTAGATGCAATTTCCATTTTGAAATCTTCTTTATCGGATTTTTCCAAGCCTTTTTGTATCATAATGTCTATTTCTGAAAGCAATTGTCTTTCTTCGTATGTCTCTTCGACTTGATTCTCTGAAACATGTTTAGCCAAATCTAATGACATAAAGGCCATTTCTTCCTGCTCATATTCCTCATTAGCATCTTTCTGTTTACTCGCCCATCTACCACGCCTTCTTCTACGCTTTCTACCCCACGGTTTCGATTTTTGTACCATGATACTTGTATACCCTTTCGGTTTTCCTCTCTTACCAGTTCCAACCGTTGCTACGAAAAAAGCAAAAATGTTAAATAAATAGTTCTCCTTAGAGTAAGCCCCAAAATTAATAAGAATAAAATATATAAAAAATATATATAAAAATATACATATAAAAAGATAGCTTTTTTCTAAGTGCAATATATAAATTCTCTATAGAAATAAGTCTACTTACTAAATTTTGTTTTTGACGTTTTATAACATTCGTCTGGACATTCGTTCTCTGACACATATAGAGGACCGAACAAATTTGGGCATACCATTAGTTTTTTACAAACACTTCTACAGAAATCTGCTACCATGTCTCCTGATGTAACAATGGCTACACTCGCACGATATGTGTTGTTTTTGTGTTTTGCCTTTAAAACCTCTAAGTGATATCCAGGATCTGGCTTGGTATCACATTGTAGAACTTTCAAAATTCTGGCACTTCTATACCCGACGGATACTATCATTGATAAAACTTCTCGCATAACCAATACGACTGGTCCGGGCCCCACTGACTTCGGAAGTGTTGCTAATTTACCTTTTGAGATCATTGGGCCTGTAAAACACCTGTAATTAAAATATATCTTTGGACACCAGAGTGAAGACCGTGGTTCCGAAAGTGGTATGTCCAAAAGATTCGCCTTCTTCTCTTCCTTTACGGTTCTTTCTAGTTTTTTGCAGACTTCAATATAATCGTGCGGCGGTTTTAACGGATAATGGTTGGATTCACACCATCCAACAGGAAATATTTGCAAGGAATGCATATCGACTATATGATCTGGTCGAGAATAATTGCAATTATCTAATTTTATCCATAAGAGATTATTGACGATCTTAGTTATGTGAGCGGCACAAATTACATGTTTGTCTTTTGGATCGACAGCTTCTAATCTCATGCCGCATTCAAAACCCGCCT
Organism: Pseudomyrmex flavicornis; assembly: GCA_014825475.1. Lineage (NCBI taxonomy): Eukaryota > Metazoa > Arthropoda > Insecta > Hymenoptera > Formicidae > Pseudomyrmex > Pseudomyrmex flavicornis. The sequence continues at coordinate 14,404 of QVNW01002485.1, forward strand.
CAACAGCAGCCAAACGTTTGCTAAATAAATTCTCAGGTGCCGCACTAGCGTAGAACGCTTCTAAATATTCGTTCCACTCAAATTCTTCAGTCTTTGGAGTCCAACCTTGTGGATTAGTAATCCTAAATAAAAAAATGCATGTAAAAACATGTATGTATATTGGGTCATTAAATATGAAACTCGATAAATGTATATAAATACACACACACACGCACACACACACACACATTTATCAACACAAGTCAAGTTTCACATTTAATAACCCAATATCATATTTTGTGTGCGCGCGCGCTTGCGTATGCGTAATATATATATTTTTTCATGTATATATAGTACGAAAAACGTACATGTACGACATAATAAAGTCTCGTATAATTAAACAAAGTTTCGTATAATTTATGCGAATATATAAGTAGTACTTTTACTTACGTAACATTGTGTTTTCGTGCCCATCCAACTGGAAATATGTATGGATGATCTACAGTGCACAACCATGTATTGTTTTCAGAGCAACGTGTATCACTTGTAGCCTTGGTATGTGCGTCAATTTTCACAAGAAAATAAGTATCGTCGAATACTTGTGTCACAGTAGCAGGACACATCTTTGTCCGATCTACCGGATTCAAAGCCTCCATCTTCATTCCCACTTCGAAATTGTGTTTTGGATGATGTATAGTATTATTGAACAATTCCAAATGCTCACAATCTTTTCGTTTAGAGTCTGTCAAATCTTTCCATTCTTCATATGTGTGCAAATCAACTAGTGAAGAAGGTGGTCCCAAAAACCAAACGGAATTTGATTTGGTTGCAAATCCATATGTATGTAATCGCTCAGATGTACAAAATATCCAGAAATTTTTCGAGGAGGAACCTGGTGTATCATATCTTAATAAAAGACGTCCACCAATATTTTCAACAATCTGGAAAACGCAAAAATTTTTCTTGAAAAAAAAAATAAATATATATAAATATTTATAAATACATATATTACACACACACACACACACACACACACACACACACACAAAATATATGTACAACTACAGAATATATACTACAATCAAGTTTAGATCAGTAAAGTATTAGAACACTGAACCAAAATAGAATAATTTGCTGTTTCTTGTAGCAAATAATCTTATAGAAATTGATTGATTTAGCCAAAATAATATTTTGAATATTAAAATCACTGTTGAACAAGATGTTGTTTTTATACAATTTATATTCCTATATTATATTTTTCAGTTTTACATATAATACTTTTTTAGGATGGTTTATTTTTATATTATTTCTTACCGTAGCCACCCATAGTTTGTATGGATGTAATGGATCATTTATTTCAACCTTCATTCCTTTCTTAATCTTCTCTGTCATACTTAGACCGTCCTGTGTAAAAAAAGAACTATATATATACATATAAAAATTACTATATATATACATATAAGAATTACTATATATGTACATATAATTGTATTATTTAATATGAACAGTGTTAATCTTACTCCTGTTAACATCTCAGCTGGTAGTGTACGTGCTGTCAATAGGAATTCATCGAGCTTATTTATACAATCTGGTGATTTTTCAAGTATAACATCAGGCGGTTCTAGCTTTTTCTTGTTTTTTGCACTCCAGCCAAGTTCATGACCAGCTTCTTTTGTAAGATTAAACCAAAATTCTAACGATCTGTCATCGCCACCAAAGTAACGCAACCGTAATAAGGGTCCACAAGCCATGACGATAGAAGCTACCCAATATGATGGTTCCTTCTGATCAATTTTTTGCACTGGCACCTCTAGCGACATACCTATCTCAATGCTATTTTGCAATGTCAACTCTACATGAGGAAACATATGTTGTGGAACTTCTACAGTCGCTGTAGCATCGAGATAATCTTGCCAAACAAATCCATAATCTAAAATATAATTTAACACTATTTCTTACAATTAGTTAAATAACAAATTAATTTTATATATTTTGTGTGTGTGTGTGTGTGTGTGTGCGCACACGCGTATGATACTAATATATTTTTATCTTGAAAGAAATAAAAAAACATTTATAAAAATAAATTAATAAAGAATTGTGTTGTTAGTCATATGTTATCAATGAATATATATTGTAAAAGTAAATTTATATTTATGTAAAAAAATTTATATTATATAATTAAATAATTATGTAATTAAATAATAGAAGCAATAAAATTACAAAAAATGTACAATAATATTTTTTGTCACAATAATAATTTTTACATATAAAAATATTATATAAAAATATAATGTATAAAATACACAGAAAAATATAAAATAATAACAAGTATATTTCTCTATATAAAACAAGTTATTTAAAACTTGTCTCATTTAATTTAAATGTTATACCGATTAAAAAAAAATGTTTTATCAACAAAAATATAAAAATGTTTTATAACAGAAATATTTAGCAAATTACTATAATTATTAAATATAATTCTAAATACACAAGACACATACTTTAGATTCAATTATCTCAGAGACAGAAAAAAATCGAGAAACACACAAAATAAATTTATAAAAATGTATCTGAAATATATATATGTATACATGTTTTTGTCACAAAATCAATATAAAAAGTGTCTTTTCTCAGTAATATAATTTTAATAAAAAAAAAAAAACTTTCAATCGCATGGAACATACAGTTCGACGAGTTTAAAGTTTTTTGTTTAATAAAAATTCATTCAACACTTGTCTATATTTAGTTTTACTGAAATACTCAATAATATACTCAAGGTTTAGTACATAATAAGCATATGTGCAAGAATTTCGTATTATATCGACGTAATGAAATTATAAATTACACATGTAATATACACTTCTGCATGTGCAAAATTTAAAACAAAGAAAAATAATTGAAAGTTTTACCTCCGTCCTGCGGGTTTTCCTGAACTTCATTCTCGCTCGCTTCCATAATTTATTTATGTCGACGAGATTTCGCGTACAATATATATACAATGAGATTAACAGAACTTCTTTTAATGATTACCACATGCTGACGAAATAAATGTAACGAAAATTTACTTCAAAGTGTTGCTACAATCTATTGCAAGTAAGTGAATAGAATCTTCTCAGAGCTATGTTATATGTGTACAGGACAGGACAGTGAATCTGTTCTTTAATTGCACCTCTTGTACTTTATATATCTTTTTCTTTCTCTCCGACGCATTGTGAATTCTAATTATTCATCTATATTTCATTTTGATCATGTAGTGCAACCGAATGCAACTATATTTATACAAAGAACAAACCTAACTTTGAAGACTATCACGACTGGTGATTCGCGATTACAATGGCTGCATTCAGTAGAGAACTCAGCGCTTAGCAAGCGCTTTGCGCTTAATGGTTTGTGATTGGTCTCTTCCGGTAAATCTATTGGAAATATCAAAGCAGTATATGCCAATGACAAGTAATAATCGCAAAGCGCTTACTGAAGGCCTATCTGCATAAGACGCTAGATGCAGGTCGCAGGTCACAGGTGGAAATGACTAATCACATTGGTCAAATCAGTAAATCGATTAACGTGATTGGTCAATTCCGCGAGACCTGCGATCTGCGACCAGTATCTGCGTCTTATGTAGATAGGCCTTAAAGGGCCTTAAAGGGCCGTCTACAATGAAGGTAGAAAAGCTGTAGAGTAGAGTAAGGTTCTTGGAGTTATTTCATTTTTGTCTATACAAGTAATTATTTCGCGTTTTTTAACACGTATCTTTCATTGGTTAACAGTAAGGCAGTAGTCAGAGCGAAATGGGAATTGCTCATTTCGTTATTCCCATTATTACTTCACCTACCTGAAAAATAGTTTACTCTCTACTCTTACTGCCGTACTACCTTCATTGTAGACGGCCCTTAACAGTGCATGAGATCGCACCCTACGAACATGCTTTTTATTTAAATATAAAACTTTTGTAAGTTGAAAATGTGTTTTCTTTTCGTTTCGCTATAATCCCGTACTGTGAGGAGCCCAGTCGCCAAAAAAAAAAAAAAAAAACGGAAACGGAATTGAAACAAAATTATTCTGATTGGCTACTCTCCTACCATATCTTTTTTCTGTTTCGTCTCGCTATTTGTCTTCTCCGGTGGGATGTATTTTTCCTATCATCGAACATAAAGACATGTTTACTTATTTTTGTAACGTGAGATAATAGGCACACGTGTCTGTCTATTCATCTATTTGCACATTTGCAAAGATTTTTAACGCAGAAGTAACTTGTAGGTACTTAGAGATAAATAAATTCATTGAATTTTGTACTAGCACTGCTGAAGAGTTTCGGGAACTTTCACGAGCATACTTTGTTTTTTATGTGATGTTATTTCTTTTCACAGTTCTGTATTACTTTCAACTTGGCCAGTAAAGAATCACTTTAGGTTGTTCTTGAAAATGGCAGATATATCAATGAACATGAGTATCACGCGGAAAATGTCCTTTGGCATCAATGGCAAACTTAACGGCGTTGAAGGCAAGACACCGTTTCTGATAGGTGTTTCAGGTGGCACTGCAAGTGGAAAAGTATTTATCTTAACACATAGTTTAACATAAAAATATAAACATTTAACTATCAGATAAAAGTCTGGTATTAGAAAGTATCTTAATATCTCTAGAAGTTGGTTTTCTGATAATCCTATGCACATATATTAAGATAGATAACTCTCTCATATTGCTGATTTTAGTCTACAGTATGCAAACGTATAATGGAAAAGTTGGGACAGGTTGATATGGATCATCAGCAACGTCGAGTAGTTTGTATTTCACAGGATAGTTTCTATCGTGATCTAACGCTTGCCGAGAAAGTGAAGGCAGAAAAAGGGCAGTATAACTTTGATCATCCTGATGCATTCGACGATGATTTGATTTTACAGACACTGCAGGATATATTGGCTGGTGTCAAGTGTGAAATACCAGCTTACGATTATAGAACAAACAGTTTGTACGTATCATTTCAATATTTTATGTATTAAAATTTATATATTTTAATATATATTAAAATTTCAGAAAAATCATAATTCAACACTTCTGTATTTTTCAGGATGAAGGATCAAGTTACTACAATATATCCTGCTGATGTGGTATTGTTTGAAGGAATACTGGTATTCTATTTTCCTAAAATCCGAGATCTGTTTCATATGAAATTGTTTGTGGATACTGATTCAGATACTAGACTTGCAAGAAGAGGTAATTTTTTTGAATAATGTAATGTAATTGATCTGTTATATGACCATACATGTTGTTAATTTCTTCAGTACCAAGAGACATAAAAGAGCGTGGGAGAGATTTGGATTATGTCTTAAATCAGTACATGAATTTTGTAAAACCAGCTTTTGAAGAGTTTTGCTTGCCAACAAAAAAATTTGCAGATGTTATAATACCCAGAGGAGCGGATAATACAGGTACATGTATTTAATACTTGATGCTTTTGCAGTGTTATGAGAATTTTTAAAGATGGTTTTCAGGCTCAAATCGCATTAGTGTGATATTTTTATATCAACGTTTTGCGAACATTGCATTTCATTAGGGTTCAAGCTATTTTTAAAGCATGATGAAGTAAATTGAAATGTATAGGAAACGTTGGTATAAAAATACTAACACTATACGTTATAGAAATACTGAAACTAGCACAGTTAAAACCCGAAAACCATCTTCAGAAATAGCGCGAGGCAATATCGTGCCTCTTAATTTTATATAGCAACATTTAGTGCTAATTAATGTGATGTCTTTACTTGCTTATTAATAGATTTTGTTTCTTTGTGAATTTGTTGTGTCACATATATTAAGAAAATTATTGATTTCTCTCCTAGTCTGTGCTTTAATACTGTAGTATTGTCTCATCTATTTATGAAGCAGTCAACTTGCTACATTAAACAGATAGGTAGCTCTAACTTTATAAACAAAATGTGTCATAGCGGTCAACTTTTATAGCTGACTTTTTTGCAGTGATATGAGAATAAAACACTTATTTTTTTTCCTGTTATTCAGGAAATACTATATATGCATATATCCCAGAACCACGCACATACTTTTCTGAACTACAGAAAATATATTATATTTATGGAAACAATGATATTATATTTATGGAAAAAATTGTTTAATAATTTAAATTAAAAAAAGTTTATTTTTTTTTTATTAATTCTAGATAAACAGTTTTAACGTTAATATTTTACGTACTATTTAACAAGATTACAATATTATTTTATTTTATATGTATTTTTCGGCAAAGATAATTCCAAGATATTTTCAATGAAAAAAAGAACTAAAAAGTATGAACATAACTGAAAAGTAGTAATAACACTAATGTATGCAATATAGATTGAACACTATAAGTTTGTGAAACTTAAAGAAAGTTTGAAATTTTAAATCAGATTTTATTTTATTAGTAACAAACAAAGATGTGTAATTATTTAACATTATAATGCTTTTGTATTTGATATTTAATATGGGCAATATGTATAATTTGTCATAATGTTGGTCTAATCAGTAGAATTGCAATTATTATGTATAAAAAATACAGATGCACACATATTAATTGTTTATATTATATAAAATATCTATTAACAACTGACAATTAACAGCGCTTTTTGTACATATTTATTTAGAATATTTTTTCTGTTTTTATATTTTAAATCATATTTATCCAACCTTTTATATACCTCATGGGTGCTGCCTGGTATACCGTGATTCCGGATGTCAGAGCTACACCTAGTTAAATTAAGCAAAAGTTAAAGAATGAAAGAGTGAGAGAGAGAGAGATCACATCTGGGATATTTTGCGTTTGAAAAAGGCCGAAAGCTCGTCCGGGCAGCATCCATTCCTCTACCAGCGTAGGCGTACTTCGGCCTCTTCCGATACACTCAGCAGATGATTTAAGCATGACAAGCTCACTCTATTAAGCACAGAATTTTTTTCTATGCCTTTATGTATGACTGAATTCTTCCAGTTCCTTTTTTTTAATGTTTAGAAAAAAGTAATGTTCATTAAATGTAAAATTATATTTATATTGTTAGTGCCAATTGATAAAAAATCGGACAATCTATCGTCAAAATATTTCCTCATTGAACAAAAGAAAAAAAACAAACACGATAATCTTACCATATCATTTATTAAACTGACACATTATAGTCAATGTGATTAATATCGAGTATTAAAATTTTTTTGTATAAGATTGTATTTACTTTCATAGCTTCTTTGCCACGATATATTTGCGAACACATAATTGATCTCAATTAAATATCGTTTTTTTTTCTTTTTTTTACTACTTTAATTTTTGTCTTAATGAACATTATTCACTGTGTATCATAATTTTTGAAAAATTATGTCTTATATGACCAAAAGTGGTGGTTTTACGTATTAATAGTTTTTATATGTATTTAAATCTCTCGGGTAAATATTCCTGCGTGAATTGTAAAGGTATACTTTAAAAAAATCAGAAAAATACATAAAATTGTATAAATCCACTAAAATATATAGATAAATTAAAAGAATAGTTTATACTTGCATAGAGTCA